>PVJS01001115.1:41020-105164 GCA_004027185.1 Glis glis | reverse complement strand
TTCCTTCCTTCCTTCCTTCCTTCCTTCCTTCCTTCCTTCCTTCCTTTCTTTCTTTCTTTCTTTCTTTCTTTCTTTCTTTCTTTCTTTCTTTCTTTCTTGGGATTGAACCCAGGGGCATTTTACCTCTGAGCTAAGCCCTTAGTCCTTTTTATTTTTTATTTTGAAACAAGATCTCACTATGTTGCTAAGTTTGGTTTCAAACCTGTGATCCTCCTGTCTCAGCGTATCAAGTACTGGGATTACAGGCATGTGCCACCTTGCCAGATACCTCCTTTCTCTCTCTATCTCTTTCTCTATCTCTCCATCTCACCCCCTTTCTTTTTCACTTTCTGTGACTGTGACACTACATGACTCATGCCTATGAAGTCAATTTTTAATGAAACCAACTTTCACATTGTGTAGTCATCATTCACACTGCTCTGTATGGTCATTTTGATACCTTTAGTGGTGCATTGTGATTATAGACCCTAATGAGGTTCAAAGTGATAGAAACATAGGCACACAGCACTTGGTGTGTTTGGTCACTTAAGGTTAGTATGCAATATCTTTCTTTTTTCATGCCTTTTCTGATTTCATTTTAACTCAGAGGAAAAGCTGCTCCCGAAAATTAGTTTTCTTCTTGTAAACTTCCCTACCAACAAATTCTGAAATAAATTATTGATAAATACCCAATCAAGTATAACAGAATAAAAGCAAAAGAATAGAACCTAAACTTCTCCTAGGCCCAGCCCCATATTTGTAAATAAGGAAACTGATGACAAGTGATTTATGAAGGGCACAGAGCTAATAAGTATGAGCAGAAGGATTAGAACCCAGGCTGAAATCTGTTTGACATTTTTATTATCATGATGATTGTCAGAGTATTTGTGGGATCTATTCCATAGTTATTGAAAAGCATGACTGTCAAAGAGAAATTTTAGTTTTAATTATTAAAAAAGTCATGGACATAAAGTAAGCTTATTAATATGGGGGGAAACCCAGCGTGGTGGCACACCTGTAATCCCAGTACTTGACAGGCTGAGAAAGGAGGATCACAGGTTCGAGGCCAGCTTCAGCAATTTAGCAAGACACTGTTTCAAATTAAAAAATAAAATAGGACTGGGGATATAGTTCAGAAGTAGAATGCCTCTGGGTTCAATCAGCAGTACCACCAAGAAAGAAGAAGAAGAAGAAGAAGAAGAAGAAGAAGAAGAAGAAGAAGAAGAAGAAGTAAGAAAAGAGAAACCACTACTGGTCTTCAAACATGGGGAGAAAAGGCATATTGGGCACTACAAATGGAGGATCCAAATTTTACTTGGTAATTGTGAAGGGTCATTTAAATAAGACTCCAGGCAGAAGTAGCTGCTTCTCATGAAAAGAGCTTTAAACCCTAGAGGCCCACCCCTTAGCATGAGAGCTGGTATTTAGAAGGTGGAGCCTAACCCTCAAGCTGCATTTAAGAGCAGAGAGTAGAGAGTGCCCTGCATTGTGATACAGCACAGTGGGTAGATCAGCAATCTTAGCATACTAGCAGGAAGCAACATCCTCTTGGAAGTCAATCTTAAAAAGCCTTAGTACTCAGGAACTGTACTTGAGTCAAGTCCATGAGAAATAATTAGGACTTAAAAGTCATGAGCAATGTGTGCATGCATGCTTCTGATACGCTGACACTTACCAAAATATATAACTACAATGCGCCAATAAATGTAATAAAAAAAAGTAAGAGCTCTGAAGCAAGAAGTGCACATCTTCATCAGCTAGGCCTTGTGGTAACACTGGGATCACAAAAGAGGCCTTCAGAGGGGCCGCTCCAGAGGCCATTGCTGGGCCCCTGCTTACCCAGGGGCTTATCACGTGTTCCTCAATGAGGAAAAAGTAGAACTGTAATAAGATTCTACTGACTGTCATTCCTGTTCATTGTGTATAAATATGTTAAAGTCTATAGTTACCATTATAAAGGTTGGTTTAGAAATGATCAATAAGTCCTTTTTATGACAATCTTCTGTTTCATTGAGAAGCAGATATGTAGGTATTAAGATCTATGGGTTTTACTTTAATATTTAAATCAGGATTCTGGCAGACAGAATGGACAAGGACAGGTCCTTGATCACTCTGAATCTTTGGACCAAGATCTCTTTACATGAACCCCTCCCTGGAGAATCTTGCTTGCTCAGTATTACCTCGGTGAAGCTCTGCTCTTGTGTTATTAATTATCTCAGGATTCATTGTTTTGACAATTTCATGCTTCATCTGAATATCACATATCATAAGCATGCAGAAAACTGCTTTTTAGATTGGAAAAAAAAAGCAGAAGAAAAAAACAAAAACAAAAAAGTCCTTAGCAGAAGCTATTTGCAATAGACCAAGAACATCCTTTTACATAACAAAGCATTATTTCCAAGATTTAATTTTGCCATTGCTTTTCGTTTTCTGTAAAGACTGGTTGATATAAAAGGTCAAGGTATCAGCAAAACATAGACAGATTTTTGCTGAATGACATAAACCTGTCAGAATGCTGAGCTTTGATGTTCCATTAAGTGATCGATGTAGATTACTGACTTTTGGCTAAATGCTACTCAACCAGATAAGGTCAATACCTGTTAGTTCATTGGTGGAATAATTAATCAATCAATACAGGATGCTTGAAGTCAGGGAGAATTATTGCCAGGCTTGTATCTCCGGCTTTGGTCACAGAAATTATTTTAAAACATCCTTGCAACATTAACCCCCTCTGTGCAGGGTTTATTGTAACATGTATCCAGGGGAAGGGAAGAAAAAAAAATTCCAGTGAGCAGCACTTCTTGTAACCTTGAGCTCCCCAGAAGGAAAAGCTTCTAACAGGCTGAGTGCATCATCATTAGTTCTTCCTTTCACATCATCGCACTCTGCTTGTAAAATAATTACATGCAATTTTTCTATTTTACAGTTGGACCACATGACTCCCTGTTCTTTTGCACAGCTACTCACCCCTCCCCCAGGCTGCCTGGTTGAAGGCTGGAACTGCTCACCTTTAAACATCTCAGCCGGAGGCTTTTATGGTGGCTGGTTACAATATTTCCTAAGAGCTGAAAAAAATAATCCATCTGGTTCACAGAAAAATTCTCTCTCCTCACCGTTCCCTATTTCCAGTGCAACCCAATTTTTTCCTTCTTATAAATGCAAAAGGCAAGAATTATTTTTTGTATTTTCAAATTTGCATATGCTGTCATTTCTTTGAACTTGTGAATGAGGACATTAATAATAATTCTTACTAGAAGATAACTTACTGGTTCTAATTACTGGTTCTAATTATCTGGGATAAAAGTATCTTTTCTGCATAAGTTTACAAACTACTATGAATTTTTTAAATGAATGACAACGCGTTCATTCATTTCAACAAATAGTTACAGCGAGTTTACTCCGACTCAGGCACAATGATGGACCTTGCTTGCAAGGAATTTAGACATTTAACCAGCTGTTTGGCATATTCCGGTGTTCACAGCATTTCTTCATCTCTTATTTCATTTAATCCTTCTCTATCTCTGTGAAGCAGGTAGCAGAAGGATTATTATTGTAATATATCCATTAGGAAAACTAAACCTCATAAGGCTTCTTTCTTGCTGGCAACAGAATACAGAATTCCTGGGTCCTCAGGAAACTGGCCTGAGAATGTTGACAATTTCCACTCAAGTGATATGATTAATACCCCCCATAGACCTTTTTTTTTTTCGCATGAGGGTCTCTGCTAGCCATAAGTTCCCCGTGTGTGAATTTCAAAAAGGTCCTATTTATTCATGTAAAAATACAAGGAGTAGAGTAAAAAGTTAAACAGAAATTAAGTAAAATATTATTGTCCACCGTAAACAACCACACTCAGCTGCGCCTTGCCTAGACGAGCTTTGCACAGGTGCCTGAGCCATGGTCCGTTTCCATACACCCAGGTCATCCACATCAGTAGAATCACACGCAGAGCCAGATGCCCTCCGCTCAAACGAGATGTCTGTGTACACTCCAGAGTCGAGACAGTGGCTAGTACAGAGTGACCTCCGGCCTGGTGCGTGGTTGAGCAAGGAACTGGTGTGCATGTGGGTGTACCTCGGGACAGAGTGTGCACGCTCTTCTCACAACAATTACTAT
Source organism: Glis glis (assembly GCA_004027185.1). Taxonomy (NCBI): domain Eukaryota; kingdom Metazoa; phylum Chordata; class Mammalia; order Rodentia; family Gliridae; genus Glis; species Glis glis. Next base: position 101,069 of record PVJS01001115.1, on the reverse strand, counting down.
AAGATTATATAGGAGAGGATCTCTCCATGGAGAAGGACTCATCTAGGAAGTTTGGAATTTCTGTCTGCATGCCTGTCACTTGCTTTCAAATGAGCTAGTGCATGACTACTCTCTGAGTTATGAACTCTGAGATATGTTGTTTTATTGCAGTGCATAATCTGAACACCTATGTTTTGGGTTGGGTTGGCCAAGAAGTTGAAATTGAATTCTTGCCACTCCTCTCATTCCTAGATGGGAGTCTATGTTCCCTCCCCATGAGTCAAGGTATTTGTACGTTAACCTAATACTGCAATGTAACTCTATGCAAATTCCCAGATGCAGACATTAAAAAATGGCAACAGCTGGGCGTGGTAATGCATGCCTGTAATCCCAGTACTTGAGAGGCTGAGATAGGAAGATTGCAGTTCCAAGGCCAGCATTAGCAACTTAGCGAAGCCCTCTGCAACATAATGAGACCCTTTTTCAAAATGAAAAATAAAATAGGGTTGGGAATGTAACTCAGTGGTAGACTGCCTCTGGGTCTACACCCACAGTAACACACACACACACACACACACACACACACACACACAAAGGCAACTCCATCTAGCAGATGATCTTGGAGCATTTTCTTAGGTTAGAAGTCTGCATACCCCTAGACTGACCACCATACTAGAGAATCCAAAGGTAGGCAGTTTGGCTGACAGCACTGTCTGAATCTAGCCTCCCAATCATTCCTAGCAATTCAAGTGGTGGGCGAGTAAAAACATCTGGAAACTGATAGGCCAGCCATCCACCAGCTGTCTACCCTACTGATTGACCTCCATCAACAGAGAATGGAAGAATCATCCAATAGGTCCTGCTTGAATTCTGGGTCTATAAAATTGTAAGGAAATTAAAGTTAAGTGTTTTAAGCCACTATTTTTTTTGAGTAATTTGTTACACAGTGATAGGTAACTAACTGGAGGTGAACAAAGGAAGCACTGGCAGGAAAGGAAAGAGGGAAAGGAAAGGAAATCAAGTCAATTAGCAACTAATTCTCAATAGCCAAATTGTGGAACCAACCCTGGTGTCCATAAACAGATGAATGGTTTACAAAATTATGGGATATATACACAATGGAATTCTACTTAGCTATAAAGAAGAACAAAATTATGTCATTTGAAGAAAAATGGATGGACCTGGAGAACATTATATTAAGTGAGATTAGCCAGTCACAGAAAGTGAAGGGTCATATGTTTTCTCTCATATGCAGAGTCTAGGGAGTAATCAGGATACAAGAGGGACTTTAGATAATGGAGGAGAAACCCCAGTGGAGCAGGGGAGGTGGCCTAGAGGAAGGATGGCGAGGGGTGGGGAGGGAGAATTAACAAAGGAGGCACTTCTATTGATGTTATGTACATATGTGAGAATACCAATGTATCCTGGAGGGCAGAGAGTGAGGAGAGAGCCAGGGGAAAGCTCACCAAGTGCTGTGCGCATGTATGTTGCTATCCCTCTGAACTACATTATGATGTGAGACTACAATGTGCCAATAAAAGTATATATATTAAATCATATGTAAATATATAGACTATATGTATACAATTATCTATATATAGATATATTCTATATCTATATATAGAATATATAATTATATGTAAGTAATTCACCAAGGAATAGGTCACCACTGTAGGTAACTGAGCCTTAATCCCCCAGGAACCTCTGAACAGAAGGCTATTCCTAAGAGTAAGCCTGAGCCCTTCAGCTTGTTGTGCTTGCAAATGCAAAGTGCTCCCGAGCCCAGAGAAGTCCCCAGAACAAGTCAGAGTCCAGTGAGAAGCCGAGGGTGTGCACATACCTGTGAGTACCAAGGGGAAATGAGTGGGACTGACAGTGTTTAGTGGAGCACATGTTGGTCCCATTTAGTCTTCATGAGTAGTGTTAGGGAAGGTAGATCATTGTTGCTCTATGGGTCTGACTTTTCTGCCATGCCTATTATTGATTGTAGCATTGTGTTTGGTATTTATTTCCACACGCAGTGACTTAATTACTCCAGGACCAACTTATATATCATCTATCCATAGATGACTGCTTTAAATTTAATCTTTTCCCCATCAGATACTTTGTGACACTTTAAGATCTGGATCTACAACACTGAGTTTTTCTATGTTGGTGTCTGTGTCTCCACCCCTGAACCCCTCCATTCCATCTAAACACCAAGAGGGAGATGGGCTGATTGATATGTCTTGTCTCTCTTTACTATTTGCCTTATTGAGGCCAACTGCACAGGTTAATAAATGACACACAGACGATGCTTAAGGATTATTTGTTGCAATTTAACAAGATTAAATAAATGTTTCAGTTGACTTATACCTTTCACAAGTACTTACATCTTTTTTTTAAAAAGGCAGAAAATTTCCCATATATTCTAATTTGAGCATGCTTCCAATAAAATCCATTGTATTGAGTGAACCATGTGTATTTGACAACTAGTGAACTAATTACACTTTAACAACAATAGAGACACATATTCTCCAGGGTTCTTAGTGGACTACCAGCTCTCATGAGGTCTTTGATGAAATAATAATGCTATTGCATGGCAGCTTAGAGCCAAGGGAATTGCACTTGAGATCTCTGCTTAGGAAGTTATCTTTTGGCACAGTTCTAAGTAATTTATTTGTGTGGGTGTGTGTTAGTTAGGATTGAGCCCAAGAGCATTCTACCTTTGAGCTACACCCTCAGCCTGATTTTATCTTTTATTTTGAAACAGGGTCTGGTGAAGTTGTCCAGACTGGTCTCCAACCTGTGATCCTCCTGTTTCAGCTTCCCAGGTACTGGGATTACAGGCATGTGTCACCACACCTGGCTTAAATAATTTTTAATTAATTATTTAAGTAATATATGCAGTAAGAAAGTACTAGTTGAATAACTGTATAATAAAGCATCACATTATACCCACAAACATAGATAATTATTGTCAATTAAAATAAAATTAAAGAAGAAAGAAAACAAAAAGACCATTATCATACACACCAAGAGTTTACAAATCATTATGAAAGAAGAAAAACAATGCCTACAACGTGAACATACCTATAGTTATTTCTCCATTTTTAGAATATCAATAAGGCCATTGCGATTAAGTAATTCCTTAAACTCCAAAAATAAAATCATAACACTCAAGACAGAACTTTAGCTTTTAACTAGCTTGTGGCTACAATGTCAAAAGTATTTTGGCTGCAAACATCTTCCCACTGGTCCTCTCCGGACCCTCACCTGGGAAGACCTAAGCTATTTAACAGAGGGCCATCAAAGGCAGAGTTATATTTACTTTTTGCCCCATTATTAATAGATCTACTTTCAAAATGGAATATAATGAGAACAAAAAGTAAGTATCCCTTAATCCTTCATTCACCTAACAGCCTGAGATGCAAAGTCCCCAGAAATAGCAAAGCATACAAGGTCCTCACGACCCATCTCTGCTCCTTCCCAGTCTCCTTCTTCAGGTATCATGACACATCCATTCCCCACCACTGTGCCATTGCACTTGCTACCTCCATATTTATATTTCCTTCTATTTTATTTTACTTAGAATTTTATTGGTGCGCATAATTCTACATAGTAATGAGATTCAAAGTGATTCATTCATATATGTGCACAACATTCCTTCGTGTGGTTCCCTCCCAACACCATACTGCTACCCTCTCTCTCCCAGTACATGCTAGTGAGATTGTTAGTGATACCTTCATAAATGGACATACTATGATTTGGTTTGTTTCCTCCCACTAGCCTCTTTTTTTCCTTCCCCTCATCCCTTTCCCTATTCTTCTGGTCTCGCTCCTAATTATCATGAAGACCCTTTTGTTTCCTTTTTTTTCCCTCTAGCCTCCACATATGAGAGAAAATGTACACCTTTTACTTCCTGAGACTGGCTGATCTCACTTAGCATGATGTTATCTAGTTCCATCCATTTTCCTGCAAATGACATAATTTTGTTCTTCTCAGGAAAGTGTATATACCACATTTTCTTTATCCATTCATCTGTTGATAGACACTTAGGTTAGTTCAGCAATTTGACTATTGTGAATTGTGCTGTTATAGTCATGGGTATGCACAGGTCACTGTGGTATTCTATCTTTTACTCTTTTGGAAAGATACTGAAGAGTGGCATAGCTGGTGGTTCCGTTTCTAGTCTTTTGAGGAACCTCCATCCTGATTTCCATAGTGGTTGAACCCCAGTTAGAATGGCAATCATCAAGAACAGGAACAATAGTAAATGCTGGTGAGGTTGTGGGGACAAAGGGATGCTTACGCTATTGGTGGGATTGTAAATTAGATTTCCTTCTAATTTCAGGGCAGATTCTTATTCATCCATAAATATTCACTTCAGACACATCTTGCACAAAGAGCCTGGCAGGGGGAAATGATATGCCTTCATAATATCCTGTGTATAGCTGTACACTTCCTGGATTTTTACAAGTTTTTTTCTTTTTGTAATATAATTTGCATTCTATAAAATCCACCACTGTAAATGTACAACTTGATGATTTTATTAGTAGATTATAGAGCTAAAAATTATCACCACAATCCAATTAAGAACATTTCCATCACCCCTAAAAGCTCCCTTGGCCTATTTCTGTTACCTCCCGGTCCCACTCCCAGCTTTGGGTTGATTCATTTCTTTCTTTATATATTTTACTTTTAATCTGATTTCATATACACAGAAACATACAGTATGAAGCCTTTTCTTGGGTCTTCTTTCACAGAACATTTTTTAAATGTTCATTCATATTGTAGCATGTATAAGTAGTTTTTATTTTCCCTTTGCACTGTGATGTGAAGTCTCCTTATATGAATTTTGTTTCCTTATACACATTTGGTTTATCCACTCACCTGTTGATGGACACAGGAAAACACTTGGGGGTTATTATGAACATTCACATACAATCTTTGGGTGAATATCTGCTACTATTTCTCTTGGGTGGATACCTCAGTGTGGTATTTCTAGTTTGTAGGGCAAGTTTTTGTTTAAAAATTTTAAAGCAATTGTTGAACTTTCTGTAAAGTGACTATAACATTTTGCATTTATATAAGGAATCTATGAGGGTTCCAGTTTCTTTGCATCTTTGACAACATTTGCTATTGCCTGTCTTTTCATTGTAATCAGTGGTATGAAGTGGTGTCTCATTGTGCTTTAAATATCCATTTCCCTAATGGCTAATGATTAGCATTATTTTTATGTTCATTTTAGGCATTCTTTGGTGAAGTGTCCTTTTATATATTTGGCCCATTTTAAAAATCGAGTTGTTTTTCTTCTTATTGTAGAGTTTCAAGAGTTCTTTATATAATTCTTAATATTAAGTGTTTATCAGATATATGATTTGAAAAGATTTCCTCCCACTCTGTGGGCTATCTTTCCATTTTCTTCATGGTGCAGATTTTTTAAAAAATTTAAATATTTTATTTATATCCCAAACAGAATTTGTTCAGTTTTTTTCTTTACGGGCTTTAATGGAAGCAAACTCACTGCTATTTTTTAAAAATAATTGTATTGGTGCAATGTAAGTATACATCATAGTGAGATTTAAAGTGATACAAACACATGCACACATTGTGGTGTGTTTTGAAGGACTAAAACATTTGATCACATTGTTTAAAGAAATTGTTCAGTAAGTGAATATTTCCTGCTGTCTTTGGGGGAAGAAGGTGGGCACATTTATTGATAGGGCTGCTTATTTGCACAGTGCTCATTAAGAGTTAAGGAGAACCTACTTGGGCTTGGTACTATTCTAAATTCTTCGAATGGATTATCACTTTTAATCCCTACAGGAGCCCTTGAATGTAGGTTCTTTTAAAAAAGAAGTTCAGAGCTGGGCGTGTTGGTGCACGCTTGTAATCCCAGTACTTAGGAGGCTGAGACATGAGGATCACAGGTTCGCAGCCAGCCTCAGCAACTTGTGAGGCCCTCTGCAACTTCGTGAGACCATATTTCAAAATAAAAAATAAAATAGGGCTGGGGGTATAGCTCAGAGGCAGAATGCCCCTGGGTTTCATCCCCAGTACCACACACAAAAATAAATAAATAAATAAATAAATAAATATATAAATAAATAAATATAAAAAAGAAGTTTGGTAAAGTAAGTGACTCTCAAGGTCACAGGGAAGAAAGAAGTGGCAGGACTGGCATTCAAAGCCAAGCAGTGTGACCTGGAGCCCAGGCCCTGGACTCTCCCACACAACTCTGCCCTGATTACTGTATCTCCTGCAGGATCATTAGAATCAGAGCAGACAAATATGTACTTTCCAACTTATTTCATGATTTTTAAAAATGGTATTATAAAGTAGTTGGACAAAAGGGACAAATATAATACGCATTTTAAGACTTTGGGGAATTAGAACCAAACGTTGAATTAACACTGAATTCAATATGGGGGCCACCACAGGAACCTATTTGGTGAGCAGGAATTTAGCTTTCAGATCATTTTCACTTCCATAGAAACAGTGTAAAATGTCGCCAGTGTAAAATATCTTTGGAGATCAGTAATTGTGGGTCAGGGGGCCTGGCTAACCGTCTCTCACGTTCCTCATGGAGAGATAGTCACCGACTCCATGGTATCGTTATGAGAGAGAAGTAACGTGTTCTGAAAAGTGCATTGTGCTTCATAAATAGCAGTAGAAAATATTACTAATGATACTTTACTCTCAGGGTAAGGATTAAATGGGATGATTTATGGAAAGGGCTTTGTCTAGTGCCTGGAGACAAAAGTAGCTATAATAATTTTTGCACTTTTTATGAGCCACGTCTTGCTTCCTTTCTGCGCTGCTTTTGACCGCTCCAATCTCATGAGCTTCATCTTAGTATGCATTCACGCACATATATGTACTCTTGGCAAACACCCTTAAAAAGCCTCCGCACAGACTGTCTGGTTTAAATACATGTGACTTTTGGAAGAGTTTATGAAATAAAAACTTTGAAGCACAAAACCAGCTCCCTATCCCACAGAACTGCCATTAAATGAAAAGCTAATTTTTAGTACAATTGAAGTTTTTTTAAATACATTTTTTGCAGGAGTATATTAGAATGAAGACATGCTGGCTAAAGTTAGATAAAAGAAAGGTTGGTATGATTTCATTATTTTAGTAGCTAATAATGCTGGATAAATAGCTGATTTATTTCAATGTCATTAAGGACTTACCCATCAGGACATAGAAGAACCTGTACAAATACTCATTATTGTACAGCTTCACATAATGACATGATTCTTTCTTGCATGCCTCGTGTGTGCTTTGTTTTACAAACATTGCTTTCACTGTAGCACATACAGATTTAACCGACTTTCAGACAAAGGGTTGTAATATCACTCTGCTTTATTCATGCAGTTTACTACAACTGTGGAGAAACATAAATTTTTCCAAGTGGCATTAGACTTCATCTTTATTTTTAGATGAGCTACAACTAATTTAGAAATATGTACTTTCCTTTTTATCTTTTATATTTGTCAGGGAAATATAGACTTAATGAGAAACTATGACACTGCTAGTGCCTAGAGCTTATAATTATTAAATAAAAGCAGAAATTCAGCTCTAAGTGTATAGTAATTTGTATTTGAAATAAGAAAACTTGAAAGGAAATGCAAATAGTTAGGTAGGTGTATTTTATTCAGTCAGTTCGTAAAGATAGTCTTATATATGAATACTTTTTATGATATATGACTTTTAGAATGAAAAACACAACTTTATAGAGTATATAAAATTTCATAGTGTCTTAGGGCATATGAGTTATCTTCATATCTAGACCATCATTCTCCAATTTTCTAAGCCATATTTCATAAATACAACAATATTCTATTTGCTTTTATTTAAAACAAAAACAAAGAAAGAAGGAAGGAAGGAAGGAAAGAAGAAAGGAAGGAATGAAGGAAGGAAACAAACTCAGGGACATCACTTTGAAAGGGTCAGCAAAAGATCATTTCTAAACATTAAAAACTATGTCATAACTCTGGTAAGTCCGGCAACAATTTCTGTAAAGTTACCACACTGGGAATCATATCCCACTAAACCCAGAAATCCATGAGAATACAACACAAGTGCTATTATAATATTCTAGTGGAAAATCCGCTATCTTTGTGCTGCCTGAGGCTGTCCTTAAGCACTTAAACCTTTGAACAGAATGACAGTTCTAAACCTCTTAAGGAAACTAGAATTGATAGTAAAATAGCTGGTGGCAGGGGACCACCTCCCCCACCACTGGCCTTTGACTCCCACCTTCCTATTAGAATAACCCCTTGAGCATTCTTGGACAGAGACAGCATATGCCACACACCGTGTGTGCAAGTGGCAGGCATTTGGAAATCCTGGGAAGAAATTTCCAGACTTATCCTCTGTTTTCACCCTGATTTTGACAGCAAACAGACAAGCTCCTAGTCCAAACTTGGAACCTGCCCAGATAAAGGACCCATGATGCTATTCAACATGACAAATGTCACCCTCCATTCTGCATTCTCTTCTTCCTGAAGGAAATACTTAATCTCTTACAGGGAAGGTTTTAGAAAATTAAAAATCCTGATCTATTGCTCCACTGTTAAATGTTGGCATAAAAATAGCATTAAGTAATTTGACTGACACTTTGTAGAGAATGAAAGTTTCTTTGAAACTTTCTAATGTTCAGTTTTTGTATTGAAGTTATGCTTCAGAATTTATGTGGTGATGATTCACTAGTATTTTGACATTGGTATAGCTGGGCCAAATAAACTCCACATAACATGGTCTTGATGGACTTCAGCTACTGTATCAGATGAGGGGAGATCGTGCTGCCTTCTCAGACAAACCCCTAAATCTAAATTGCTTAGCATAGCACAAGTTTACTTTTTACTCAAATGAAGTCCGTTAGACCAGGGGACTGTCCACAGCAATATTTATTCATAAGAATGCTCTTCTCCTTCTCTCCCCTCCTCCTCTCACTTGTTGACTATGTCACCTCCTTAGCGAATGTACCAGACAGTCGGATGGACTTGCCTGTGCTTATGCATGGACTTAACAAGTCGCTTTCCCCTCAGCCTATTTCCCAGACCAAGACATAACTTTGTTTCATTAGAAATGGTTGAAAAGTGCCAACAAAGGGACAAGACTGGCATCATGATGAAAATGTGCAATGCCCGCCCACTACCATGAGTTTGAATCCTAGTGTATCCTTAGTCAAGGCAAAGAACTGGAACAAAGGTGTGTATTGGAGAGAAAGGAGGATGGCTTTCTCTCTTTTTATCTTTTCCTTTATTATTATTATTTTCTTTTTGAGGCAGGGTCTCACTATGTTGCCTAGGTGGGACTTGAATTACTGGGCTCAAGTAATCCCCTTGCCTTAGTCTCTTGAGTAGCTGGGACTACAGGTGCGTGTCATGGTGCCAAGAGGGATGATTTTTTAATGTGCTGATCTTCTGGTTGAAATACTCTAATTTGTGAGGAAATTGTTATTAATTGTGAATTAATATAGTATGATCATTCATTTCAAGATGGAGGGCTGGTGGCTATAGTTGTGTTGAAAATTGTTGATCCTCAGAAAGTTCTCTGTAAACCTCCTTAGAGTTTACTGTACCATAGAGAGTGTTTCTAAGGAAATCAGATGTCTTTGGGCTTCTATGCCTGTTTGTTTTCCTTCCATATCCAACCTGGACACGTTGACATTCAAGCACTCACAATGAAGTGACTGTCTAAGATCTAAGTCTCTTCATCTGCCTCTTACCATATCGCCTAGAGTCAAACTACTTTGATATTTCTAGGATACCTCACTTGACATGTTCTTGGCAGCAAAGAGATTTCCCCTTAACTTAAATGATACATTTTAGTACGTAAAAACAATGCACTCTCGTGTGTGTGTGTGTGTGTGTGTGTGTGTGTGTGTGTGCAAACATGTATATATAAACATAAATGTTATCCTTCCATCTTTAGCCCTTTTCCTTGAAGTTAAGCACATTTAAGTTTTTAGCTATATTTCTTCTAGTCATCCATTTATAACCTGAATATACTTAAAGGCTCTATTTTTAATTAATTGAGGATTACTTTTAAAATATAATAATTCAAAGTCAAAACTGTAAAGATTAAAAAACAAAAATCACCGCTGGGCGTGGGGGCGCACGCTTGCAATCCCAGTACTTTGGGAGGAGGAGACTGGAGGATCTGGGTTCCTGGACAGCCTCAGCTCTCTCTCTCTCTCTCTCTCCCTGTCTCTCTCTCTCTCGCTTTCGCTCTCGCTCTCGCTCTCGCTCTCTACTTAGTGAGGCCCTCCGCAACTTCGTGAGACCCGGTTTCAAAAAAGGATAAAAAATAGGGCCGGGGGTGTAGCCTGGAAGTAGAACGCCCCTGGGTTCAATCCCCGGTACTGCAATAAATAAATAAATAAATAAATAAATAAGTAAATAAATAAATAAATAAATAAAACAAAAATCATACTCCTTAGAATAAGAGCACAACAAAAAAGAAAACACTGAAAACAAATAGTAAATTGTCAGATATAAGTCCAAACATATTAATAATTACATGGAAACACATTAACCAGTTTAGTATAAAGAGATTGTTATATTGAAAATAAAAGACATAGCCCTACTATATGCTGCCTAAAAGAGACAAAGAGACACACTTAAAGTTAGAAATTAAATTAAAAAATAAAATTAAAATTAAAAATTCGATTAAAAGTAAAAGAATAGAAAAAGATATACCAGGCAAATATAGAAAATATTGAATACAAAGGATATTACATAATGATAAAGTGCCCAAACATCAGAAAGATACAATTGTAAATGTATATACAATTAACAACAGAACCACAAAATACATAAAGAAGAAAAGATGGAATTAAGAAGAGAAATAGAAAGTTCTGGAAATCTTTATGTCCTGCACTTAATAAATTATAAAAAAAATTACAAAAAAGCAGCAAGGATACAGTAGACATGAAAAACAGTACCCATTAAGCAACCAAATTAATATAGATAAAAACATTCTATTCAATAGCATAATTCATATTCTTCCCAAGAAAATGTGATATTTTTGCACATAGGCATATGACAGAGCATAAAACAAATCTCAATAAATTTTAAAAGACTGAAGTCATTAAAAGGATATCCTTGAAAGCAAAATTTAAATAAAAATAAAAAAAACAAAGCAATTTCAGAAATATTCAAATGATGCCGAGAAACTGGAACTCTCTTTTACGGTTGGTAAGAATATAAAATGGTACTGTCACTGCGGAAAATAGTATGGTGGTTCCTCAAATAACTAAACGTAGAAATGCTGTATGATTCAGCAGTTCTACTTTTAAATATGTATCTAAAAGAACTGGCAATAGGGTCTCAAAGAGATATTTATACACCCATATTCTTGGAAAAATTATTTATAATAGCTTATAATGATTCATATTCATGTAGTTTATAATCCTTATAGCTTATAATCCTTTAAAACTTACTGAGTCTTATGGATATATGCTAGAAAATGTTTCATGTGTACTTTCCCCTTTTTTTCCTTTTGGTACTGGGATTGAACTCAGGGACATTATACCTCTGAGCTACACCCCTAACCCTTTTTATTCTTTATTTTGAAACAGGGTCTTGCTAAGTTGCTGAGGCTGGCCTGGAACCTGCAATCCTCCTGTCAGCCTCCCAAGTACTAGGGTTACAGGTGTGCACCACTGCACTTGGCTTGACATTCTTTTTCCATTTATTTCTTTATTTATTTTAGGCTATAAAGTCATGCCTTCTTTTTCTTTTAACACTCTAATAAATATGTCCACTGCCTTCTGGCTTCCATGGATTCTGATAAGTCACCATGTTTAGAGCAGTCACTTGTAGGTGATGAATTTCTGTATCTGTTGTTTTCACGATTCTCTCTGTCTCTAACTTTCAATAGTAGTTTGACTATGATGCATTTATATACAAATCTCTTTGAGTTTACCCAAGTTGGGATTTGCTGAGATTTGGGAATGTTTTGACTAATGTTTTTGGGCAATTTTATAAATTTTCAGCCAGTACTTAGATACTTTTTCTGTTCCCTTTTCTCCTCCCCTTCGTGTGTGTGTGTGTGTGTGTGTGTGTGTGTGTGTGTGTAATTGGGGATTGAACCCAGGGGCCTTCTCCCTCTGAGCTATACCCCTAGCTATATTTTAAATTTTATTTTGAAACAGAGTCTCCCTAAGCTACCACAAACTGCCTCAAACCTACGATCCTCCTGTCTCATCCTCTCAAGTACTGGGATTACAAGACATAAGTCACTGTACCTGCCTTATTCTCGATGAAATTTTTATAGAGCTCTCTAATTTAGCTTTCAAAGGATGCATTACAGCACAGTTATTGTACATGTACTGCTTTTTCTTTTCACGCCTGTCTTTTACAGTTATTCGTTAATGTTTGGCTCTTTCTTAGACTGTGTGTGTGTGTGTGTGTGTGTGTGTGTGTGTGTGTGTGAATCTTGGTGATTTTTGTTTCAGAATATATCTGGACATTACTTTTCTAAGATCTTGTAAGTGAAAACATGCCTTTTTGTTTCTATTAAACTTAATAGCTTGTGTCCCAAAGTATATAATTTTTAATTAAAAATCATTTACCTAAAATTTTTCAGTTGAGATAGTGCCATGACTTTCCTTTGCAAGCAAACATTCTCATGCATTCCCAAACACAGAAGTGCTGTGTGTGTGTGTGTGTGTGTGTGTGTGTGTGTGTGTGTGTGTGAATAGTTGTGTACATTAAAATAATACAAAGCAGATAGACGTTTCAATAGATAGAACTGAAACTTAGAGCAGGTGACTGTAGTCTGAGGTGGGATATTCAGCACTGGAAGATGAAGGACATTTCCTAGTCTCAGAGAAGATTTTGAACATGAGCCATGTTCACTGCATGGATGCTTCGGCTGGATCAGAGATCTTACTATGAGAAAAGAGCTAAAGAATAATACTGAGTGTTACTAGGCTGCTTTATGCTGCAGTTAGTACCCATGCCTAGCTGCTGCTTGAACTATCCAGCAAAGGTAGTGAGAGCTACCAACGAGAAGTTAGATTAATGTTACTGTGGGGTGACCTGTACAACTCAATGTCCTCATAGGAGTGTGGATCGTGGCTACCATATAAGGCACTGTTCTGAGGGGGGCCCTGGGCAATTGTGTGAAACAATAAAAGAGTTCCTATTCTCTGCAGAGATAAAAAATCATAATGTTTAAAAAGCTTGAAAACCAAATTTTCATAGTAAAAGAGGAAATGATGTAAAAACCAACGAGCTAAACCATTAGAATAATATTTGCCTAGAAAAAGTGATTTATAGGGCCAGGTGAAAAGGTGAAAAAATACTTTTTAAGCAATTCTGCCTAGTGTGTTAGCTGAGGTATGTGGGAAGCAAAGCGTTAGAAGTGCAGGAGATTTATTGGGAGGTAATTTTTGCATAAGATGAATGAAAGAATAAGCAATAATAAATCAGGGTAAGTCTTCAGATACATGTCTGTGAACAAGGAGGGGGCCAAAAGAAAGATTGGGCAGAAAGTGCCTCAAACCACAGAGTGCTTGGGTTGTCTCAGCTACCAATGGGAAACAGTTTTGCCTTGTAATAGTCATATTCTGATCAGCAATGCTTATAGGATAGAATCCCATATTGCCTAATCCTGGGTTATGTGCCAGGAGAATACTGGAGGAATACCAGATCCTCTGATTGCTGCAGGTGGAGAGTGTCAAATCTCTGCACTACATGGAACAAATTTCCTTACTGTGGCTCAATTCACAACAGCTATGATACGGAATCAGCCTAAGTGCCTATCAACAGACGAATGGATAAAGAAAATGTGGCATATACACACAATGGAATATTATTCAGCCATAAAGAATACGAAATCCCATCATTCACAACAAAATAGATGGAATTGGAGGACAAAATGTTATATAAAATAAACCAGACACAGCAAAACAAGTATTTCAGGTTTTCTCTCATGTGTGGAAAAAAAATAGGCAACCTTAAAGTAGAATAGTGATTACTATGGATTGGGAAGGGTGCTGGTGGGGAGGGATGAGGCTGGAAAAGCTTGGGTGGTTATGATCAAAGCATACTGTATGTTTGTGTGGCAATATCACAGTGAATCATGTTAAGATGAACCATTAATGTGTGTTCAGTAAAATAAAAAGGAAAGCAGCTTAAGTATAGAAAATATGAAAACAAGTGTAGAAATTAAATTTTCAGTTGTATTTAGTATGAATCAATTAGTAATCCTAACAAAAGAAAATATAGTATTTTAAACAATATGAATAAATGAAAGACAATATGTACATTGAAGCAGATGATTAAAGAATGTGTAACTAGGAGAAAGCAATGCTGAATTAACCCAAAATGAAGTATGGGGAGACAAATAAATTATGTTATATATTAAAGATACATGAAGATACATTAGAAGAGAAGAAAATAATAATGATAATAATAGAAATAAAAAAAGTAGAAAGAAAATCAATAAGGAAAATTAGTGAAACAAAAAGCTAATTATTTTTTTAAAAATCACTAAAATTGATAAACTACTAATAAGGGTGAACAATTAAGAAGAAAGAACCTATAAATCATTGATATCAGGAACAAAACTAATGGTATGTGTGTAATGGTATCTCACTAACTGATTTTCCCTCAAATATTACTTGCAAATTTACTATCCTTTTTCCATTTTCTGTTTTCTTTTTTGATTTTTTTCTTTTTTTTAATTAACATAGGAAGAGTTTGTTAATTAGCACAAGTAGTAACTGGAAGATGAATTTGCTTCAAATGATATCTCTCAGGGAGGAAGACAATAACAGATACTTATGAAGTGGATGGGTGCTGTCGGTGATAAAGCAGAGATATCTCGTTCAAAATTAGGGGAACTCTGTTCTGGATATGAGGTACTAAATGTCTCTTGCTGCTAACTGTATACACCTTTGATTAATTACTCTAGATACAATGTAGAGGTCTAATGTTATCTTAGGCTCTACTCTGCCTCTATCAGCCACAGCACTCACAATGTGATCCCTGTTACCTATTTCCTGTAGAAAAGTAGAAAAAAGATAATAGACTTGAACTGGTATTCACAAAATCATCAATAATAACAAGTGTTGAGGGCGTGAAGTTACTGTAACTCCCATAAACTGCAATGGATTGTAAGTTGATATAACCACTTTGGAAAATGTTTTGCATTATCTACTATGGCTCGACACATACGAACTTCATGATGTAACAAGTCCAATTTTAGGATATACCCAAAGAACATTTGTAAGATTCTCACCAAAGACACAAACAAAAATTTTCATAACATTATAATTCATAATAGCCCCAAACTTGACATAATTCAATTTTCATCTTCAACAAAATATATAAATAAATTGTGGCATAGTCATTTAATAAAATACCATTCAGTGGTAAGAATGACTGAATTACAACTACATGCATGCATATCTATGTTTATAGCTGCACAATTCACAATTGCTAAACTATGGAACCAGCCAAGATGCCTATCAACTGATGAATGGATTACAAAACTATGGGATATGTACACAATGGAATTTTATGCAGCCATCAAGAAGAAAAAAATTATGTCATTTGCATGAAAGTGGGTGGAATTAGAGAGCATTATGCTTCGTGAGATTAGTCAGTCACAAAAGTGAAAAGTCGGATGTTCTCCCTAATATGCGGAAGCTAGGTAGAATAGGGAATAGGAGGGACTCCAGACAAAGATGGAGAAAACCTCAGATGAGCAAAGAAGAACTGAGGGGGATAGGAGGGGGGAAGAGGGAAACACCCTAATGCACAGGATATATATATGCAAATATACCAAAGTCAACTACTATGCTGAGCATGAGAAAGAGGGAAGGGGAAGGAATGGGGGTGGGAATTGGGGGAGGGCTAACTGACCATTGTGTGCATGTATAGTTCTACCAATCTGAAATCCATCAAGTTATATGATTACAATGCACCAATTAAAAATAAATAAATTTAAAAAAGAATATGACAAATTTGATGAACAGAATGCCAAAATAAGTTAGGCAAATATGCTATGTTATTTTACTTATATAAAGTGCTGATTATCAGCCGGGCATGGTGGTGCACGCTTGTAATCCCAGTACTTGGGAGGCTGAGACTGAAGGATCCAGGTTCGTGGCCAGCCTCAGCTACTTAGTGAGGCCCTATGCAACTTAGTGAGACCCTGTTTCAAAATAAAGAATAAAAAATAGGGCTGGGATTGTAGCTCAAAGGTAGAATGCCCCTGGGTTCCATCACCAGAACCACACAAAAAAATACAGTGCTGATTATATAAGTTCACTTTCTTAAAGATCAAGTAAGTTGTGCCTATGAGTTCTGCATTTTTCTATGTGCTCTTTAATTTTTAAAACATACCTTAAAATCTTCTTAAAACATATCTATCTCCATCCATAGACTACAAGGTTTTTAAGACCAGACTCTGTGATTTCTCATTACATGTCCAACATCTGGTACAGTATCTGGTACATGTGAGATTCTCAATAAATATTTGTTCACCAAGTGCTGTGAGCATGTATTTCACTATCTCTATGAACTACATTATGATATGAGACTATAATGCATCGATAAAAGTATTAAAAATTATAATAATAAAATAAAAACATTGTTGATTGCCAGTCAGTACCATTACATGAATTCAAGCGGATTAAAAGAGTTATTCATCAACCAATGATGAAAAAATCATTCAGGTCACTTCATAACTTTATGGAGTTGGAAATTTTTATTAAATTCTCCATTCTCAGCAGTTTTGGAATAAGCACTGTTTAGGTAGATAACTAGACCAAAATCTCAAGGCATACACAGTTTACACTCAATGAAAAGTGACTGCGCTTGGCGTGGTGGCACACGCTTGTAATCCCAGTACTTGGGAGGCTGAGACCAGAGGATCTGGGTTCGTGGCCAGCCTCAGCTACTTAGTGAGGCCCTCCGCAACTTAGTGAGACCCTGTTTCAAAATAAAGAATAAAAAATAGGGCCGGGGGTGTAGCTCGGAGGTAAAATGCCCCTGGGTTCAATCCTCGGTACCGCAAAAAAAAAAAAAAAAAGAAAAGTGACTGATTGATCATTATTTGATGATTAGTTTAATTTTTCTTCATAATAAAATATTTTTATGAAATCACACTATAACATAACAAAGCAATTTATACTATAAAGAAATCAAAGACCACATAATTGTTTTAGGACAAATTTATCAGCAATTATGCTAAACATTATTTCACATTAATCAGCTTTATTTATTGGTGTTTTTCATGCCAAAAAAATAGTATTGGGTTATTTGTGACCATCAATGAATATTTTATTTTTATTGATTAAAATTAATCAATGATTAATTAATGACTAATAATTAATGGTGATAAGTTGATTGTTATTTGAACATAAGACTTTTCCTCAGACAAAAATACATCTTTTCTAAAGATATGTCATATATGAAAATTTAGCATATTTCAAATCTCAAAGATTATAAAAATTTCCAGTATAAATTTATCAGAGACTACATGAAATGCATTTGATAGTAAGTAGCTCGGTAGTATTAGTTATTTGTGACTTTCACATATTTATTATTTCCTTATGATAAGTATCCTTTGGTTAGTCCCAGAAGAGAGCTACTTATAAGTAAGTACTCTCAACGAGTAGACTGAAGACCAAATGACACGTGATAGGGTTGCATGGACCCCTATGAAGCTGGCTTCTCAGGCCAGAGCTGATTTTAACTCTAGGTGTAAAAGCCCATCCAAGCTACCAGGAAATTAAGGGACAAACCAGCATCACAAAACCTTATAATCTTACTCCTAACATTTTGACCATGATTAGGGGTGTGGAATAGGAAGACATTTTCTATCTTCAAGGGACTGGAGCTGGTGCACTCTTGCTTCTACCTTGAGTCTCTAATTTCTGTGTGTGTGTGTGTGTGTGTGTGTGTGTGTGTGTGTGTGTGTTACTAGGGATTGAAACAGGGGAGTTGTACCTCTGAGCTACATCCCTATCCCTATTCTATTTTAATTTTGAAACAGGGTCTTGCTAAGTTACTCTGTACTAATCTCTAATCTGCTGTCCCCCTGTCTCAGCCTCTCAAGCACTAGGATTATAGGCCTGTATCACTGCACTCAGCTCAAGGCTCAAATTTCAAGTGTATGTATGGACAAAGCCATGTGTCAATAACTTTGCAGCCCAATGTTCATCACTATGGCAATGGATACTTTCCATATATGAATACTCTTGGAGACCATGTCATTCTAAGAAGCCAACTCTAGCTAGATGGAAAACCATAGTACATCAAGAAAGTGATGTTGTCCAGTATGCATTCATCTATAATTTAATTCTCCTTTTGGGTCTTCGGGCAATTTTGGTTGGAAACATCTGACCCTATGCTCTTCCAGATGGACTAGGCACCTCCATCAAGATCATTATTTCATTTGTTACTTATCCTTCACCTTATTTTTCTCTCCCCAGTCCCATTTCCTAGAAAATATAAATCTTTTCCTTTTCCTACAAAGCATACCACCATTCAGAGGATATTTAAAAACAACAAATAACTATACTTCTATACAACTGATTTGTGCTCAGAATCTTAAATGTCTCCAGTGGGATCACTTGCTATTCAAAGCCCAAAATTAGTTCATCCCCCATGAGCACATATGTATCAACTCATAGTAAAGGTCCTCTGGTTCTTTACCTCCCAACAGGCTTCTTCGTATACTACCCATAAAAGAAAAGTAGATTCTTCACATTCATCAATATGATTGGGTAATACTTGAAGATATGAACTTATACATCATTTTTTCTTTCATAATTCCCTTTTTGATTTGCCCTCAGTCAAGCAGGTAATTGGATCTTATGTGGTAGAGTTGGGGTAAGGAATGTGTAAACGTGTTAGAAAGAGCATAATAAGCAGTCTACAAACTTTTTACCCTTTTTCATCTCTACCCCTCTTTATCTTTTATTTTCAAAGCCAAATCTTTCAGAACTCAGAGAGATTGTGTAAGGGGGTAAAATAAAGGAGATGTATTAATATAGAGAGTATTTTGGAGAAGCTTACAAAGGGATGGGGAGATGAGAACTTTTCACTTACACCAGACAGATATTCTTCTGGGATATGAATTGTGATGGATCATTGGAGAAGAAGACAGGTTATGGATCCTAGAGGGGTGGGGGAAACTGGAGTTGTGTCCTGCCAGCTTACTGGGTAGACATCACGACCCCAGGAAAATGGCTGCCTTGGCAAGGATTCCTATGTTTCCATCGTAGCATGGAAGTATTAGAGACAGCTGACCAGAATGTAACCATGATAATGGAAGCAAGTGGGTGTCTTAGCAGAAATGTGGACATGTAGATACCCAAGGGACCCTTTTGCCTATAGATGCCTTGAAGTTGCAGAAGATCCTGGAACCAGGTCAGAATTCTGGTAAGAAGTAGTAAGAGATGTTGGAAATGATTGATAAGGTAATATTTTTCACCAACCTGGAGGAATGATTGCTTTGGACCCCAAAAATAATTAAGTTAAAAGAGAAATTACTGCTTCTTAATTATTTTAAACTAAGAATTAGCTTGGTTTCTAAATGATGGGTACCTGAGCCCTCTATCAGCCCTCTCAGATGCTCTTCTAGCTGCAGAGTGGAGGGTGTTCTTTAGGCCGGCTGTTCAGAATCCATACCCTCCACTACATGAAGTGTAAAGCTTATGCAGATATGCTTTAACCTTTTCTAGTACACTCTATTTTATTAATTAATTAATTTTGGTACTGGGAATTGAACCCAGGGGCATTATACACTCCCAGATACACCCCAATCCTTTTTATTATTTATTTTTAAATAGGGTCTCACTACATTGCTGAGGTTCTTGCTAAATTGTGGAGGCTGGCCTTGAACCTATGATCATTTTGAATCAGCCTCCCAAGTACTGGGATTACTGGTGTGGGCCACGCCCAGTTTAATACACTCTATTTTAGAGCAAGACTTCTCCTGTAGCATTATGGAATAGTTTGAAGGCACTTGGGTACTAGTAACAGTGCTCAGAACACCATCAATTAGATATTTAATACAAACACAAAGAAATTCAGCCCACAGTGAAATAGATGTATGGTCCAACTTTAACAGTTCAAATGGGTTATCAACTAAAACACCCAGAAGCAACATTTGTGGCTAGACTTCTTAACAGCTTGAATTTGGGGATTAGAAAGATATGGTCTTAAATCTCTGCCTTTCTTTTCACTGTCTGTGTAGTCTTGACAGCTTCTTTAACATTTCTGAGCCTTAATGTCCTCATCTGCTAAATGGAATTAATGAGTTACAGTATTTATACATGCATCCAGTCTTACAATGAATAGAAATTTATTATATGCCTGGTGCTCTCCTTGGTAGTGGTTGCTATTAGAATTAATTAAGATAATATTTAGTCTAGCATCTGGCACATACTAATTGCTCAATAAATAATAGAGGCTGCTGCTATTGTTTTCATTTTTGCTTCTATCATTACATCCAAGGGCTAAAATACAAGAAGTGTACAATGGACCATATTAACCAGATACTATACAAATACACTAATTTTTACACTGGTTAAGAAAAACACAACTAATTCTATGAAATAATCCCTAACTTTTCCCCCCCGCAATAATTTTGCTCTTTGCTTAACCAGAATACCCACATTTATAACAATGATTTCTGCTACTTTACCTAAACTTCCAGCACCACTCCTCTGCAACTGTGAGAGCAGAGTCTTGCTTCAGGTAACAGACTACTCTAAAGACAATAGCTTAGACAGTGCAGACAACAATTAGTGTTAAGTAAAAAGAGGTGGTAAGGATATTTGCAGCAGCTCAGTGGTGTTACAATGATCCAGGCTCTTCCTATCTTTCTGCTGACCCTCACTCAGTGAATCTGCATTGTCTTACCTCATTGCCACAGCAGGAGCCATAGTTCCAAGCCTCATGCACTTTTATAGAAGCATCCTAGGAAGAAAACAAAGGAATGAAGGCAAAAGTGGAAAAATGAACGAGTTCTTCATTGGATCCATTATCTTATCAACCAGATAACTTTTTCTCTGTTTAATTTCCCTTAATTGGGTTCCATACGTACAAATCTCTAGGTCAAAGAGAATAGGGCTACTAAACCTGATTATCCCGTGGGGTGTATTCGGTCATCAGACGAACCACACCGAGGTTCTCTTAGCAAGGAAGGAAAAAGGTGATTTGCTTTCCAAGTTGTGATAAAGAGTCCTTGCCACATGCTGGTGAGTTCTTCCCTTACCTGGGCAGATTATATTCTCTGCAATTCGGATGCCAAGTCACTCTCTTGGGCATCAAGCAGCACAAATAATAACCTAAAAATGACTGTTATTTGACCCTTCCTTTGACCCATGGACACTGCTGGGAGATGCTGGGAACGGAAGAACCACTATCTTAACTGCTTTGGATGGTGGACTCCATGGGCTCCTTTTTGCCTTCACTCCCCTCTTTTCTACAGCTGCTGCCCTCCATATATTATAACCTCTCTTTTAAGATACCCATTCCTCCCACGAAAACTCCACCTTCCACCATGAACCCCTGTAACCAATCTGTTGTCCCAAGATGCACAACTCGAGTTCTTATGAAGAAGATTAATTTAGGAACTTCTGTGTGTATTGAGTGTTGGATTTGGGGTACATAGTATTGACCGCATTTCTGTCCTTCACATGGTATTTCCCTTCAGATAGATCCTGCAATATTCTCTGGCACCATTCTCATGAAATGCTAAGAGACATCCTTTTCCTACCTCATCCACATCTTGCCTCTGGTCCTCTGTGTTAGTCTCTGCATTTTTCTGTCCACATCAGAATTCTAAAGAGTAGGAAAGGACAAAGTCACTTTGTGCCAAGTCGGAATTGGGTTTTAATGCCAAGCCTTGAGAGATAGATGTGCTGTGGGTGTCACTTGCCAGTGGCAATAGGAATTGACAATAGACAGTGGCCAATAACTGGGGGGGGGTAGCTGTAGCACTGAGGAATGCTGAAATGATGATTGCCTGTGGATTTTCCTGCTCTGTTAATAGTAGCACATTCAGTGGGATTTTTTTTAATGAAGGGACCTTCTACATTCTTTTATCTCTACTGATATCATTCATTTTTTTACCCTAGTTTACAAGATAAAAAGAGTGGAAATGGCTTTACTGTTGTTCTAAGAATCAAATTGCTTCATTAAAATAGTCTCCATTAATCTATAAAACTTGTAAAAATCACCAGACATTTACTTAAACCAGTGTATCTTTTCAAAGGTTTAATGTCCACAGTAATCTCTGTTTCTTCTTTAAATTATTCACCATGGCCATTTGTCCGTTGACAAATTCAGTTATGATTTTAAGTACCCCAGATGAGTGTTAGTACTATAGCTTGGATTTTCAGGATCCTTCTATAGGGACTTAAATCAGTAAATATTTGTTGGTTACAAAGGTAATTCAAATGATCCAAATATAAATTTTAGGTTTTTTTTTTTTTGCGGTACTGGGGATTTAACCAAGGGGCATTCTACCTCCGAGCTACACTCCCAGCCCTATTTTTTTTATTCTTTATTTTGAAACAGGGTCTCACTAAGTTGGGGAGGGCTTCACTAAGTAGCTGAGGCTGGCCACGAACCCAGATCCTCCTGTCTCAGCCTCCCAAATACTGGGATTGTAAGTGTGCACCACCATGCCCGGCTTTAAATTTTAGTTTTTATGTCAGCATACTTCACCAGGAATTGCTAAATTCCCTTGACAGTTGTGTTATTGATATTGTACACTGCTCAATGAAGAATTTTAATCCTAATCCTAACATTCCGACCATATCTTTCCTTACATCTTCTTTCATTTAAATAGTCCATTCTGAGCCGGGCATGGTGGCGCACGCTTGTAATCTTAGTACTTGGGAGGCTGAGACCAAAGGATCCAGGTTCAAAGCCAGCCTCAGCTACTTAGTGAGGCCCTCCACAACTTAGTGAGACCCTGTTTCAAAATAAAGAATAAAAAAAATAGGGCTGGGGGTGTAGCTTGGAGGTAGAATGCCCCTGGGTTCCATCCCCAGTACCGCAAAAAAAATAAATAAATTTAAAAATTAAATAGTCCATTCCCCCAACACAGCAAACTAAATTCCAAGGAACAACAGAAATAACTAAAATAAATTTTAAATAATATAATGCAACACATGCTCATATTGGAAATTAAAAAAGTAAATTAGTATTTTCCTTATGTTTTCTTTTTTTGCTTTTTTTTTTTTTTTTTTTTTGCAGACCAGGGATTGAACCCAGGGGCATTCTACCTCCGCGCTACACTCCCGGCCCTATTTTTTTTTATACTTTATTTTTGAAACCGGGTCTCATGAAGTTGCGGAAGCCTCATTAAGTAGAGAGAGAGAGAGAGAGAGAGAGAGAGAGAGAGAGACACACACAGGGAGAGACAGAGAGAGAGCCGGTCTCCGCCTCCCAAAGTACTGGGATTACAAGTGTGCGCCACCACACCCGGCTGCCAATTTCTTATTTGTTTGAAAATTATGCAATATGTTCTACAGTCAACAAATTTAGTCTGAGGGATTCTAAAAGTGCTGAATTGTTATTTATTAATAATAGTAAATTTGATATAAATCAATAATAAAAATAATAAATAAGAGTTTTATGCTCATTTGAGGAAGCTAGGGCATAATTGGGATATAAGAGGGACTTTAGATAAAGGAGGAGAAACCCCACTGGAGGGAAGGAGAGGGGAGATGTAAGGGGGGATAGTGGTGGAGGGAGGGAGAATGAATGAAGGAAACACTTCCATTGACATGATGTACATATATGAAATTATCAATGCTAATCTCAATATCAAGTACAGGGAAGGGGAGAGAGCGGGGATGGAGGGGAGAGCTCACCAAGTACTGAGTGCATGTGTATTCCTATCACTCTGAACTTCATTATGGTGTGGGAATACAATGCACCAATAAAATATATTAAAATGTGTTGTGAATTCTGTAAAATTCCTTACATTAACATCACAGAACTTTTATTTTTTAATGCAGTGTGAAATTTACGACAGAACTGCCAAGCCTCGTAAGAAAACAACATATATGCATAACTAAAGACATTTATTTAATAAAGTAATTTGAAATTTTCATTAGATTCTGGCTTCTGTGGGAGCAAATGTATGCAGTGAGGTCATTCTGTCTAGACAAAGTCTATTGAATTTTCTTACCCTAAATCAAACAAATTGCTTATCTATAGATCTAGGTTTATTTTTCAATATCCAATATGGCTAGTTGCACCTGGGTGTTTCGACTCCTACAAGAACATATACTTTAACTTCATTTATATTCTGTTGCCGTGTTGACCTTCTATCCCAACATCTGGGTTTTCTAGAAATTTTACTTCTGATAATGTAATCTATGCCAATCAGTTGAGAATTTTGTTTGACATCTGTGTTGATAAATTATGTTACTTTTTAAAAATAACAATAACTGAATTGAGATGTATTTTTACAACTTTAAAATAAGATGGAGGTTTGAATGGTGATTAATATCAATATTAACATTCATTCAGTTGACAAGTATTTTGAGGTAGGTATATAAAAGTCATGGAATAATATTAAATTGGGTTGCAAAAATAATACTTAAAATGAATGATACTAAGATTTTTATGAATTATGTAGATACTGTGTATCTCAGTGATTATAATTGATTTACATCCATTGCACACCAAAATGTACTAGTCTTTTCCTAACATCTGAAATTATTCTTGACATATTTTATTAAAGCTAAGAATTTAAACATTTTCTCTTCACAGGGAATGATGATAGCAAGATTTTGTCCGCAGACAAAGCTGCTGTCAGTAATTTGTCCTACACGGTGCAAGAGTTTAATAGTGTGAATAAGATTTTCTAAAACTCCATTTTTATATGCACAAAAGCAAGTTTTCTCAACAATGGTTCTTTTCTATCAAGATAGTTTGGGGCACATGTTTGTTTTGTCCCAAGCCCACTAAAATGATTTATTTGCTATTGTTTTCAGTTGTGTTTCTTTTTGGTGTTTCTTAGTATTCTGAAAGAAGGATTTTCCTAACTAAAATTGTAATGTTCAGTGATTTATCAGATTTTAAAAGTGATTCCCTCCAAGAGGGATCATGCTGCTGAGGAACATGGTCATATTTGGATGGTCCTGTGACTTTTGCTATACACTGTGTTTGACTGATTTTTGTCCATCTCAGCAAAAGCATAAGAAGATATTTAATTTTGTTGATTTTCTTTTGTTCTTTATGGTGCCATATGTGATTTCCAGTTATTATTTCAGAAGTTTGATGTTTTAGGTCATGCATTTTTGTTAGTGTTAGTTTTTCTGGTTAGAAAAGGAAAAAGTAATGTGTGGTAGGATCAACTAAGCTTTTTCTTTTTTTTTTTTTTTGTGGTAGTGGGGCTTGAACCCAGAGGCATTCTACCTCTGAGCTACAACCCCAGCCCGATTTTATTTCTTATTTGGAGACAGGGTCTCACTAGGTTGAGAGTTTCACTACTTGCTGAGGCTATCCTCAAACCTGCTATCCTCCTGTCTCAGCCTCCCAAGTACTGGGATTACAGGCGTGAGCCACCACATCCAGCTCAACTAAGCTTTTTCTGAGCTTCCGTACTCTTTAAAGTCTCTATGAGCTACTGAACATTTGAATACTGTCTTTAAACGATGTTACTGGTAAGTTTCAACATTATTCTCCATGAGTATAATAGAAATTAAAATATACTCAGTTCTTCTTCATAATTATGATGGATTAAAAGCTTTCCTAATGTTTTTTCATAACTGAATCAAAATATTATTAAAGAACTAAATAAATTTTATTTTATACTGAAAATTTGTACTTATAGTATTGTAACTATTTATAAGGCTACCTGACACCCCAGATTGCTATTTTAGTTTGTGAGGTTATCACTTCATCTGAATTTGTGATATTCAAAGCAATTATACCTTAATTCACTTTGCTGTCAAATAATCCTCTACTAAAGGATATTTTGCATCCATGAAATTAAAATAAGTCACAAATTTTTTCATAACAGGACATTTGATAATTGAATCCTAGCCTTTTGTTCCTAAGCAATGTGGCAGTGGTAAGATAGAGACAATAGTAAAACACACAGAAGCAATGGTGGAATTCTTCACTTATTTATTCCAAAAGAGGGCAGCAAACGTCTATATAATAAAAGTCTTCTGATGTGTGCTGATGTCTTCTGGTCAGTAGTTGTTTTTGAATAACCCATTCCCATTTTGAAATCATATATTCCTTTCCTCTACTCAAAATATGAAATGAAAATAAATACATGACAAATAACATAAATTTGCTATGAAAAATATTTAGATGAAAATTTTAAAAAATTGTATCAAAAGCAGGAAATTCAAGATGTCAAAGGAGAAAAATCTTTTAATTGCCATGGTTTTCTTTGTCTCACTTTTTTCTAATACAATTAAGACTGGAATAAAATTGCTTTGTCTCTAATTTATTCTATGTTCTTGTGATTGGAATATATGAGATCTAAAAATTATTTTATTCAATTATACATAAAGCATAAATATTATCTTGTTATAAAAATGATTGTGGATTTTTAGTAGGATAAATATAATTTTAAACAAAATTTTGGCATTACAAAGGAAGAGAACATTTTAACTGAGAAATGAGATATGATTTTAGAAAAACTTTTGGTATATTAAATGACTGGTTTAATGAGAACATGAAGTGTGCATGTGTCTGTTTATCTTCATGGTATTGCATTTCTCCTAAAAGAAAATTTCAGTCCTAAGCTGGCACTAAGAGAGGAACCAGTAGCTTTTTAAAATTTATTTTTATACACAATTTTTATACTTCAAATTTCTATTTTTTAGCTATCTTTTTTGATAAAATGGTTAATCTTAAAAATATTGTATGTATAATTAGATAACTTTTCAATCTTGGGATTGAAATTAATGAGGAGTATGAAAATAAGAACTATAAAATATCTGAAAATGTCAATTGCCTTTGAGTTTCTGAGGAGCAACATGCATTTTATAGCCACTGATAATTATTTCAAGAAGGAGGGAGGAAAATGAGGATTGGAAAGAGAGAGTATTGTGCTGAAGTACATAGTCTTCAGGACAATAATATCATATGCAGCCACCCATGATAATGTTAATAAGGAGACAAATTTATCACATATTAACACCTTCTAGTATTGATTTAATCTTTAATTTGTATTTTATAATTTTTGGAATCATCTTTTGTTTAATAACTATATCTTTTTTTTAACCTGGTAATATAAAAAGCAATCTACAAACTAAATGCTTCATGCACTAAGTATTGCATGTAAAGTAGTGCGCAAGATCTAGAACCGGTCCAACACTATTACTAGTATTCCTTCAAAACTGTCATGTTTTACCCCAGCATAAACATCTGCTTTCATAAGTCACCCTGCAGAGTGTTCCTTGACAATCATCAGTGAGAGAGAATGAGATAGAATAACTGAGCTAGCAGAAGTTTGTGCAAAGACAGAAGCACAGACAGTTCGAGACAACATTTACTGAGCACATAATGTATAGCAGGCACTATGCTACTTACATTGTGTGAATCATCCCTTCATGCAGGGAGGGGCAGTGAAGTGAGGCTGCATAGCAGGGCGACTCCTTATTATGATAAACACTGAAACTCTTAGGTTGGAAGCAACGACTGGAGCTGAGTGTTCACCTAGCTTGCTCTTTCATTTTTCTTTCTCTCGCTCTCTTTCTTTCTTTTTCTTTTTCTTTTCCCTCCTTCCTTTCTTTCTCCCTTCCCTTCCCTTCCCTTCCCCTCCCTCCCTCCCTCTGTCCTTTCTTTCCTTTGTTTGTGGTACTAGGGGTTTGAACCCCCAAGGACATTCTACTTCTGAGTCACATCCCCAGCCCCATTTTTTTTTAAACAGAGTCTAAGTTGCTGAGACTCTCATTAAATTGCTGAGGCTAGCCTCCAACCTGTGATCCTCCTGTCTCAGCCTCTTAAATCCTGGGAATACACGCTTGGCCTCTTCTTTCTGGAGCCTCACTGCCTGCCTGGTTTCCTGCTCCTCCGTGTCAGGGGCTTGGGGCCTTATCACTTTTTTCTCACTGTTTTCAACTGTGTTCCTGGGAAATGGTCAAAGCTTAGTCCTTTACTCTTTAATAAAAATTTAAGCTATTATATTAGTTTTCCTATACTGTGCATTTTAAGTCTTATGTAGTATGATGGAATGAAAGTTTTGTCCTCAGTGAAGGGAGTTTTGGGAACCAATCGATAGATGGGTGACCTCGGGTGGATTTGGCAGTGTAGTTGTGGTGGAAAAGTACTCTTTCAGGATCTTCAGATCACAACAAATGTACAGTTAATTCTTAGGTAGTAGATAATCACAAGACTGGGCCTAGCATCCTAGGTTATAATGAATGCTTACTAAAATTTCTTTTGTTCCTGGGGACTGAACCTAGTGTCTGGCACATGCTGTACCACTGAGCTGTAACCCCAACCTTGAGTAAATTATCAAATGGTCAAAAGCACATGAGAGACATTTTATATATGTTGACTAATTTAATCCACACAACAATTCTATGAACTAAATATTGTTCTTATTTTTCTTTTTTTTGCAGTATTGGGGATTGAATTCAGGGGCATTCTACTTCCGTTCTACACCCCAGTCCTATTTTATCCTTTTATTTTGAAACAGGGTCTCAGTAAGTTATGGAGGGTTTTACTAAGTATCTGAGGCTGGCAGTGAACCTGCGATCCTCCTGTCTCAGCCTCCCAAGTACTGGGATTACAGCATGCGCCACCACGCCCAGCTGTCTTATTTGTCTTTTACAACAGGGAAACCTGTAGCAGAGAGGGCTTAGGTAACTTTTGCAGGGATGGTAGAAAGAACTTGACAACACATGCAGTCTGGCTCTGGATTCTAATACTCTTGTTTCTGTTTTCTATCTTTCTGATTCTCTCTTTTTTTCATGTGTCTCTTCCAAAGTTTCATCTATTCTTGTTAATATTCCAATCTCTTCATCCTTTTTGAAGAATATCACCTCATTCCTTGGTCACATCTACTAATTAGGGTGCATAAATTTGAATTTCTGCCCCATTTTGGTACTGTACATTCAAGCATCTAACACGATCACACAGATCTCTGAAGCATTCTCCACCCCAACATGTCCCGAACTGAATTTATCTTCCGTGCCTAGTCATTGTGATTTATTTGAAAGTTTCACCATCCATCAAACTATTAAATGTCAAAATTTAGGGTACTTTGTTGCTTTTCATTCTTCTTAATATATCAAGTCAATTTAATCACCAAATCTACTCCTTAAATGTCTTTAAGCCCATCCTTCTTCCTCTCCTCTACTGCTGAAATCTTTATTCAAACCTTCACGTCTTGTCACTTGTATTACTGCATCACTGTTTTAATTGTTCCTGACACTTGCTTTCCCCCCACTAATTCTTTTCCACAGTCTGTCACCATTATCATCTTTCTAAAAAATCATAGTTTTATAATATTATCTACTATAAAACAAGTCATCATTTTGGCGTGGTGGGCGCACATCTGTAATCCCAGTACTTAGGAGGCTGAGACAGGAGGATCGCAGGTTGGAGACCAGATTCAGCAACTTAACGAGACTCTCAGTAACCTAGCAAGACCATGTTTCAAAACAGAAAAATTTAAAAGGGCTGGTGGTATAGCTTGGAGTTAGAATGCCCCTGGGTTCAATCCTCAGTACATAAAAACACAACAAAAGACATCAGCATCCTGGCATTGCTTACAAGATGGCTTCTTTCTTTTGTAGGATGTAAGACCCTCCATGACAAGGTGAGCCCCTTTGTGAGCTCCTGAGCATCACCTTCTGCCTCCTCTCCCACAGGAGGGGTGCCTCGGCCCCACTTGTTTCTCTTACTTCCCTGAGTACCCTTCTCTTTCACATCTCTGGACCTGGTTCATGGTGTTTCCTTCCTGTTATAAGCATTGTCCTCCTGCATAATGCATATATCTTTCTATAGCCCTGCAGAAATGTTACGGCTTCCTTCCCTATAACACCTTCAGAAACAGATAGTGTAATTTCATGGCATGTGGTGTTTTCTTATAATTATCTAATTTTTTGTTTTGAGAAATTGGATGAAACAAAAACATAACACATAAGAAATTAAGAATCATCATCAGTGAACCTTGGGCCACCCAACCACATATAAACTAGATTATGAGGATTCCATTGAAGCAACCTAGAGGCACTTCCTCATGGACATGGTGTTGTTGTCTCCCACCCCACGAAATTTTGGCACAGTGTTGAATTTTGTCTTTATATTTCTTTTATATTTGAAAAACAGTGCAATCAGAAATTGCATGCACACACACACACACACACACACACATATACAATTGGGTAACCAGGAAAAATATATGTGAATATATACATGTTAATAATTAATATATATATAATTGTATTATATTTAGAAATATATTTCCTTTTTTGTGAGTTTATTCAAATGGTATACTGTACTGCCAGCTTCTTTGTCTCATGTGATGCTGTGTTTCTAAGATTTCTCATGGAATTGGCTGTAGGTTGAGTGAATTTATTTTCATAGCTATATTGTATATTTGATTTTATAATTTCTATATACTTATTTTATTTCCTCTTAAAAATGAATGCTTGAGTTCTTTTATTTTTTTGTATTATGTTTCTATGAGCACTTTTGAACATTCCATGAGTAGGTGCAAGAATTACTTTAGGGCATGTATGTAGGAGTGGAATTGCTGGAGTTACTTCAGAAGAAAAAGAAAAAATGTTTTTAAAATGTTTGCATCAATCTGTACTCCTACCAGTGGTGCAAATTTACTCTTCAATGTGTAGAATTTGCATGCTGATGTCCTTCAATGAACAGGGAATACTCACAGTGAGGGACTGTATCTCATTTTCTCTATTATCAGTTAAAATGCCTTGCCCATCACTTGTTATATAGCAGGTGCACAGTAGATATTAAATTATTAAATTTACAATAGTTTAAGCACCATCAAGGCAAAACATTATATAAAGATGGGAGATAGGAAGAGTGAGAACATTGTTTATTATTGAGCTTTAGAGCATGATATATTTTAGCTCCAGAGGCTTTGTATTTCTTCTCCCATGAAATGGTGTTAAAACTATTGGGCTAAACCAAAAATTACCTTTGTCTTTTCAGAAGGAATACTCCTTATATTTACTAATTTTCATGGAAAATTCATCAATATTATAATTTATAGCATTTGTCATATACTATCTTGATTCTACAATAGTTTATGCTTTTGTAAGCTTTCAAAAACAGATCCTATTAAATTTTTTTGGAAACCTTTTATGTAAACGTGTGCTTTCATAAAATTGGATATTAGGGATATCATGGGGCAACCTAAATATGGGCAAAATTGGGTGTCATACATAATATAATCTTGTCTTTCTGGAAAAAAATTTTAATCTATTTCCAAACTCATCATTTTGGTAAAGGATTTAATGTTGATTAAAAAGAGAAACTGCTCAGCATTTAGAAAGCTTCATTTTCCCCAAGCACACTTATATAATAATATCAGTGTAATACTTTCCCTAAATTCCTTGGGAATTGAAAAAAATAATGAGATTACTCATTAGACCCATTTAACCGAGGAGGAAATGAAGGCATGAGTGAATAATCTGCTTTATTCTTGATGTGGTTATCATGACTCTGGTCGGTTACTTTATTAATACTGGTCACCTAAATGGAGATTTCTTTATTCCTGTTTCTAGATATATGTTTCACTGAATATTCCATAATCACTCCATTATCAAATATCTTCTCTGGGCACAATTACATGATTTCTCAAATATTGATTTTTATCTTCTGTTTCTTTTAACCAAAGAAGTGTTCTCGTGGCCTTTCCTCATTTATGTTGGAGTTTATTTTTATAAAGCCACTTAAAATTTCTAAACATTAATAGATTTTTTTTCCTGCCTATGTGTCTTATAGTTAATAGTATGCACACTCTCAGGAACACAGGTTTTGTGACAAACAGAAATTTGTTGTTCTCCGTACATTGTGAATAGACTCTAAGTCTAGGATTGTGAAAAGACGAAAACATCTGACCATCTTATGGAAAAAGTGCTTCCAGAGAATTCCTGGATTTCTAAGTGGGAAAGAAGAGAGGTCAGCTTAACTCATGAAATGACACTGTCCTGTAAGGTTTTATTTTCTTAAGGCACTCAATGCATTTTATTTTTACTAGAAATTGACTAATATTTAAATAAATTTAAACTTTGGCTTTTACTAAGGCTAATTGTGAAACTGAATGCTCCTCGCATAGGGAATTTTTAATGTTTGCAGCGGCATTTTGTCAGCAGTTTTTGTGCTTTTTAAAAGATCAGTGTCTAATGGGATTAAGTGGGATAATCAAATAACAAACTGAGATCTGGATCCATGGTTTGGTGCCTGTGGAGTACTTCCTTGATGAATATAAATGAAAAGCGTCTCATGGATAGGGGTAGAAGTCACCATGCTACTCTGCCTGGCATTTCTGCTAAGTCAGCACCTTGGCATGAAATTGAGACTCAGACTGAGGGGTGGACTGATAGGACAAGAAAACTAACAAGGTTTCACTTTAGTGGAATAGAAAATGGCATGTGGTATTTTGAGCAATGATAGATTTGGAAACAATGAAGAAAACCACTAATGCAGACAATCATGGCTCGAGTCGTTCTTTAGCTTCTTAGCAGTCTGTCTCCTGGATCAATTCTTTGACCATACTTTGCATAGTCCCTTGCTTCACTTTCCTTTTAGAACTTCCCTAACTTTCCTTCAAAAGGAACAGGAATAATTTCTGTCTGTGTTTATGGTGCTATGTTCTATTTTGCCTTAGAGTTCCTTGTTAGGTCTGAAAATTGTTATTTGTGTACTTAATGTATCTTCTTTTTAATAAGAAATATAATGTAGCTTTGAAACCAAATTATGAGGACAAAAAAATTCAACTATTATCATCTCATACTGTTAGGGTATATGGCTTATTGTGTGTGTGTATGTAACATAATAGTTGTAGTCAGAATATATTTATGACTATATTTTTTCACTAAGCTTTATATCAAGTTTATTTTTATGATTTAAGTTTTGAATAAAGTCTAAAATATTCCTTCTGGTGCAATTTTTACATTAATTAATTAATTAATTAATTGTGGTGCTGGGGATCGGATCCAGGACCTTGTACATCCTAGGCAAATGAGTCTACCACTGAGCTATGCCCCAGTCCCAGTGTGATCTTTAATTTAACTGGTATGCTATTAATAGTTACTTTGTTTTCAGCCTCCCTGATACTTTCTCTTTAACCTCACAACATCCAAAGAAATGATTGTTTATTAATATATCTTAGGAAGAATGCTGCCTCCAGCAATATGGTGACAGAGACAATGGGTTTCTCAGAAGTATTTCACAATTTTGTAAAATAAATTTATTTCCTGTCAACATTCTTTTTTATCATCATTACCTATATAATAATTCATCTCAAGCTATCCAGTCTCCCTCTGCCAAAATACAGAAAATCATTAATGTTTTAGGAAGGACTAACTTAAAGAATAAACTTTACAGAAAAGTGTAAGGGCTTATTTTCTAATGAATTCTGTATATTGTGTCATCATGGTAGTCAAATTCTATGTTAGACAACTTTCTAATGTTCAGAAAATTATTTCATGCAGCCAACCTGAAGTCTAGTCAGGACCCCAACTACTTCAACATGTTCATAGAATGGACAAAACTTGACATTCAAAGTGAGCTGAAGTCAGTTTGTGATACTTTGGCTCTTCTTCTGGGTTCTCTAAAAGTTTACTACACGTTCTAGTTCAAGTTTATGTAACATGTGAGTTGTACATGTGTAATGTGGTATGGAGGGTTATCTTTCTAGGATAAGAAAACTATGTATAATAAATACAACTTGCTTTATGGGGTACTTACAAATGGTATAATTTTATTGAGAACCAACTTATGTTTCATTAAGCATTTTAACAGTTTAGATGGTTATTGATTTGATATAAAAATTGCCCCTAGAGTAGACTTGTCCAGTCCATATATATTTTTACTAACCAGAACACTAATTCATGATACATTTTCATTCATTTTGCATCTCAAGATGGATTGTTTTTAAATGAAAAGATAAAGTTGAATATTTCATATAATATTACTTTCACACCTCCAATTTATCTGGTTAATGTCTATTTTCAAAGCATGAAATTGGTTACAAATTATTTATCAATTAAAGTATTATCAATTAGTTTCCAAATATTCATAATTGATACTGGTTATGTTTGATGATTTTATTCCTTGAAATTACCCATTATGGTTTTATACATATAAATATTTCTAGTGGTCACCAGTTGTGGTGGTGCACGCTTGTAATCCCAGTACTTTGGGAGGTGGAGACCAGAGGATCCGGGTTCACGGCCAGCCTCAGCTCTCTCTCTCTCTCTCTCTCTCTCTCTACCTAGTGAGGCCCTCCGCAACTTCATGAGACCCGGTTTCACAAATAAAGTATAAAAAAAATAGGGCTGGGGGTGTAGCGCGGAGGTAGAACGCCCCTGGGTTCAATCCCCGGTACCGCAAAAAAAAAAAATCATTTCTAGTAGTTTTATTTGAACTGGAAATTTTACAAAATTAGTATATTGTTGTATTTGAGTTAATGTGAATGTAGGACCAAAGAAATTGTATAAAATTAATCACATTATATTAAGGCTTCTACTATTTTCTCCTATCAATCTACTATTTGTATTTGAGTTAAAGTGAATGTAGGACCAAAGAAATTGTATAAAATTAATCACATTATATTAAGGCCTCTACTATTTTCTCCTGTCAATCTTTCTTTCTCCTTCTTCCTCTCCTTCTTACATTTCTTTTCTTTCTCTCTTTTTCTTTGTCCTCTACCTGTTTTTTTTATATCATCCAGTTTTCTCATTTTCAGGCTGATGAACTGGTTGGGGTCAAGTATATCACAAACTGAGCATCAAGGATGTGAGAAGGGTAGAAAAAGAGCAGGAGGAAAACGTTATGTCTCAGGTCTGTATTTGCAGGAGTATATTATTAATATTAAGGTTGATAATTTATACTAGTGCTACATTTTACAAAACAACAACAAAAAAACAAGAAAAAATCCTTTTAACCACGATATGGCCCCATGATGTTAGCATTGATGTAAAATGGCATAGTACCTTAGTATTATATGTATAGTGTGTGCATATATATGTATATGTATACGTGTGTGTGTTTTATCCATACAAAATTCTATCATGATACTACAGATGCCAGAAGGATGGAACAAAAGAGAGTGAACATAATGAGTTTAAGGAATTAAAGGTAATTGCAACTTCTTTGTCACTATATCCACTTATAGAAGAGTTCTAAAGACCCACCCTCTTTTAATCTGCCCTGAGCCTGTGACTACTTTGGTGAATAAAGTACTTCAGGAATGATATTGTACCAGTTACGAATCTAGAATTTTAAAAGACAAGCTGTTTCAATTTTCTACTTTTTGAAACCTAGCTGCCATGCCTTAAGGAGGCATGGCACAAATAGCTCAGTGCAGAATAAACAGAAATAATTTTAGAAAAAAATCCTAGAAAAAGCAATCCTAAAATTTGTATGGAAGCACAGAACATCTCAAACACCAAAGCAATTCTTAGCAAAAAGAGTAATGCTGCGGGTGTGGTGGTGCATGCCTGTAATCCCAGTACTTGGGAGGCTGAGGAAGGAGAATCCCAGGTTCGAGGAAAGCCTCACTAACTTAGTGAGTAAAACCAATGTGAGCGGTTTTTATTGCTATAAACAATAAGATCATGATGTACTAAACTCCCTTTTACATTTGGGTTAAAGTTTAGCACAGAATAAAAGAATCCTGACTAGAATACAGAGAGTAGGTAGAATTTGATAAGACTAGAAAAGTCTTGTACCTGTGTGCCTTCTTACTAACAATACTGATGAGAACAACACTTTAAAACATGCCAAGAATTTTTGGTTGTTAGATTAACTTGGTAGAGTTATAATACTGAAGAATTTAAGGATCCTGTTGCTAAGCTTAAGAAACTAAGCCAATAGGCAGTCACTGAAGAATCTGCATTTGGCCCTGGGTGAGGTAGAAGGAGCTGCTACTAAAGACTTAGAAATGTTTGTTCGAACTCCTCTCTAAAGTGTTCCGGTTGAGCTGCACTGTGCATTAGCTAAAGTAAGTGTTCTCTTTCCTTTTTTCTCTTTATCATATGGAAGTGTTTTCAGCATGTGTGTTAGTTGGTTTCCATTACTGTAACAGAACACCTGAGATAATCAGCGTATGTAGAGGACAGATTTATTTTGGCCTACACTTTTGAAAGTCTCAGTCCATGATGGGTTGGCTCCAATGCTTCGGTCCTGTGTCAAGGAAGTGCATTCTGATGGGGAGCGCATGGCAGAGGAAGCCTGTTCACCTCATGACTGGGTGCAAAGAGAAAGAAAGAGAAAGTCCCCTCAAGGCTATGTCTCAGGTGACCTGAAACTTCCCACTAGGGCCACCTCTAAAAGATGTCCACCACCTTCCAATCCAGTAGCACTAAGCTGAGGACCAAGGCTTTAACACATGAGTTTTGGGGGTCATTTACCTAAATCATAGCATTATGGTGTGGCTGGCTTCCCCCTTGGTCATCTTTTGGAATTACTAGATATCCTGTTGGAGTGTTTCCATTAATGGCAAAAATTGCATTTGGACAGTAGGACAAAAGTTTCAAACTCTCTTTTCATTTTTCTTTACTACTAATACACAGCCTGGATGAAAATAGGCCCACCCGAGCTTTCCTGTAGCTGGTAGAAACAACTGAATTTCTTTCTTCCTTTCTTTCTTTCTTTCTTTCTTTCTTTCTTTCTTTCTTTCTGTACTGGGGATTGAACCCAGGGGCATTCTACCTCCTAGCTACACCCCCAGCCATATTTTTTGATCTTTATTTGGAAACAGGGTCTCACTAAGTTGCGGAGGACCTCGTTAAGTTGCTGAGGCTGGCCTTGAACCTGTGATCCTCCTATCCTAGCCTCCCAAGTACTGGTATTACAAGCATGCGCCACCACACCCAGCTTGAATACCTAGCTATACCATTAATGAATGATAACCACTCTCTTTTTGCTAATGTTTCCAGTGAGTTGAGTGAGCTTGGTAGGTCTTGCTACTTAATTGGTATACAGTTTTCTTGTGACAACCTAAAGAGGTTATTTCTAGACAAAAAGTGACTCTGAAGTTAAATAAGAGACATTTAATTGTCAAGACCTGGGACATGGAGTTATGTGTTTTCCTGCAACATTTGATGTTATGATTAGTACCTGATTAGAAAAAAGGGATAGTATTCTTTGCAGATTTGAAGTTGGTTAAATAGGAGAAAGGTATATACTACAAAAACCTTATGCTTCCTACTGCTAATCAGAGCTCAGGTTCATTTGTAGATCACAAACTCTGCTGAAACAGCTGGAAATTTTCCATCTGATGACAGAGCAACTCTAAGATGGAAGGAATATTCGCAGGGCATTTAACATTTTAATGAGATTAAATCAAATATTTATTTCAGTTGCAAAGCTAGAAAAATGTTTATCATTTGGAAATATCTTCTATTTAAATATTCTTTTTTTTAACTATCAGAACATTAGTACTCAATTTTATATCTAAAAAGATTTTATTTGGAAAATACAAGCTGGGCATGGTGGTGCATGCTTGTAATCCCGGTACTTGGGAGGCTGAGACAGGAGGATCACAGGTTCAAGGCCAGCCTCAGCAACTTAGTGAGGCCCTCCACAACTTAGTGAGACCCTGTTTCCAAATAAAAAGTAAAATAGGGCCGGGGGTCTAGCTTGGAGGTAGAAGGCCCCTGTGTTCAATCCCTAGCACCAAAAAAAAAAAAAGAAAATACTTGTCTCATTAGACCCTGCATTATTGTATAATCTTTTAATGAAGATTTTACCATGAATTTGCCATAGAAGAATATACTTTTTCAGTTGTTATCATTCTAAATAGTAAAACTTTGATAAATGGCTACTCGAATTTATACATTTAGATAGTGACTTTAGAATTTTCATTCATAATTAATCGGTCATTATAATCAAACACATAGCCTTGTTATACTTAGCTGATCAATCTAAGCTATCATAGACAATACTAGTAGCAAGATTTTTGGTTTTTTTGCTCTTAAGTCAATATTTCAAATGTAAAATCAGGTCATAAACAGTAAAGTGATTTACCTAATAGTGCATAAGATAAGACTTAACATTTTCTACCCCTGATTCATAGTTTCTTTCAATTTCTTGTCTTAAATTGACTTGGATTTTCATTTTCCTTTTACAATTTCCATTGAACAAATTTGCAGCCTATCACTGCTATCTCTAAAGTCTTAAGTTTCTAAGTTTCTACACTGTTATATTTATGTATCTTATTGCACAAATCAATTCAAGCAACCTCTTTTAACAATTTTTTTTCCTACCCTAGTGTTTCTGGATTTGATGTATTTTAGATTTAGGAAATGATTCAGAGTGTAAACAAGTATTTCTCAACCTGGGTTTTGAAAATGCCTTATCAGGAATGCCCGTTCATTCATTTGTGTCTCTAAGATATTGATTTTTCCCCCCTAGTATAAGGCTTGCATTATCTAGTCAACTGACATGGGTCACTGAGAAGTCAGTACATTTGCCCATTATTGACCTGAAGAAATTTTGAAACAGCATTTAAGAGGTTATTGTCTTCATATCCAATTAGGGATTTCAAATGTTCCTTTCTCTTTATACATGTTCTTGGGTTTCAATTTAGAAAAGGATTTTACTGATGATAATTTGTTTCCTTTCCTTATCTGATTAAAAAATCAATCCCGATGCACTGATGCACTGTTGCATGCAAACATGCCCGTGTATGCAGAGATAAGTTATTGTATATGCTGGGTAAAACAAGTAGAAGGAAAACATGGTCTCTAATTAGACTATTCTACCTGAGTAATCGGTTAACAGGCACACTTTCCAGCAACAGAGTTAACAATGCTCAGAAACCTAGCCAGGCTAAAAGAAGATCCAACTATAGTCAGGTTTTTAATTTTATTAACATGAAAAGATACATTATTAATCAATTCATAATCAAAACACACATTTCACTTCTTTTTCTGTTCTTCTTTAAGTTATTATTTTCATGAGAATAGAGTAATTCTTTGGAAGATAACAATTTACATATTAAATTTACCTGGAGAACTATGGAAAAATACCCATTCCTGGGCCCCATCCCAGAACAATGGAATTAGGATCTCTGGGGTGAGTAGCTACCCATGACAACCTAGGTTATTCTAATGGGTAGCCAGGTCTGAAAACCCCTGTGTTAGAACCTTCTTTGAGTTTTCCATTGCTTAATTTCAATCATTTTTTATTGTCTAATAAGATATGTTTCTTCTCTGGCCTAGAATACACTGTTTTCATCTTGTCTAAATAATTGCAGAAAGACCCACCATATGCATAAATCCAATTTGCTTTCAAACTTTAGCTCACAGAGTTCCCTTTACCTGAGCACATAAATATTTGATTTTTTTTTTTTTTTTTGCGGTACTGGGGATTGAACCCAGGGGCATTCTACTTCTGTGCTACACCCCCGGCCCTATTTTTTATCCTTTATTTTGAAACCGGGTCTCACGAAGTTGCGGAGGCCTCACTAAGTAGAGAGAGA
This sequence comes from Glis glis, assembly GCA_004027185.1. NCBI lineage: Eukaryota > Metazoa > Chordata > Mammalia > Rodentia > Gliridae > Glis > Glis glis. The sequence goes on along the minus strand of PVJS01001115.1, from coordinate 61,448 downwards.
GAGACAGGGAGAGAGGGAGAGAGAGAGAGAAAGAGAGAGAGCTGAGGCTGACCGTGAACCCGGATCCTCCGGTCTCCACCTCCCAAAGTACTGGGATTACAAGCGTGCACCACCACGCCCGGCTAAATATTTGATTTTGATAACTATTTTGCCTCCAGTTTGCAGAGGTCTTGTGGTTAGAAAATCTATCCATGTCTCAAAACAATAACAACAAACAAACAAACACAAAGATAGAAACTTAAGCAATGATTAGGGATTTATTAAATTTTACTATTTAAATATTTACTATTTCATTGGTTTCTTCCAGCTGAAATTACTCTCTATTCATGGAAATTATGTTTTTATTTTTTAGGGCAACTAGCCATCCCAGTTTGCTTAGGATTGAGGAGTTTCCTAGATTAACTACAATAAATACAATACTGGGAGATAGAGTATAAATACATGGGAGATACAGAGGTCATCCGGACATAATTCTTACCTTCAAGAAGTTCCATAATCTGGTTGATAAAGACTGACCACATTACCTGGGAGCAATTTGTGGCAGCCATGGGATACACTCTTAGGAAGTGTAAACTACTAGAGATAATTTCTAGGTTGATCTTTGTGTCCCCAAGTCTCCTGTTTCCCCCCAAATATAATTTTCAATCTGCTTCTGTATTTGAATTTTAAGGGGTCCAGACAGGTTACATTGGCAGCCATCTGAAATAATTTTGCTTATAAGGACTTTGCTGATCCCCAAACAAAGAAACCCTGGCTGGCGACCTGTGACTATCCTTTGATAATATTTGTTACTTGGTTATTTGATCTTTTCCAGTGTTCAGCAGAAGTTGGTGTAATTAAAAATATTTTTCTTGGAAGCATAGTTTGGAAAAATAGACAGGTAAAAAATGGAGAAAGAAGTGCACACTTTCCATTTTAGATTGTAAACTGTTCAGTTTTTAGATGACAGGAGTTTCAAATATGACTCCTCTCCTTATCAGGTATAACAAAATTCAGTTATAATATTGAGCCTTCAACCTTCCTTAAAATTGCAAGTAATTCTGCCTCTTTCATGGGACCCTCGGAAAGATTAAATGCAGTAATTTGTAGGAAGGACTTAGCAAGATTCCAGGCACATAGTTAAAATTCAGTAAGTATGTATGTGTGCATTGTTATAGTTGTGAATCTTCTCTGCTTTCTTCATTACTTCCTAAAGTTTACTAATTTTCTTGTGTCCTTAACAGTTATTGAATAGTTAGAAATGATCTGGCATTTTCTATATATCCCCAGTGTCCTTACTAACCAGAAGGAATGGGAAAAAAACATATTAGTATAACAATATAAAATAGAGTCACATGAAAAGGACATTTGAGGGCATTGTACAGATTTGAAAACATATCAACCAAGTAATTATCAAAATGCTTTTCTCTAAGCTTCTTTTGTTCTGTGTGTGTGTGTGTGTGTGTGTGTGTGTGTGTGTACACACTTGGGATTTAAAATTCATTTTTAATATCATTATAAAGAAGTTTGGCAGCAGCAGAGCATGCATATAAATGCAAATAGCCTGGTACTATTTGTAAAGACAGAAAGTGATAGGTGTTTGAGAGCAAAGGAGGTAGGTGTCCTTGGGTACCTACAGGATATATGGACTGACTGTTGTCTAAAACGCAGGCGCACAAGTGCTCAAAGGGTTAATGGCAGCTAGGGAGGCCTGCTGGCCCGCTGAGTCAGGGATTCTGCTACTGCTGCTTGCTGGAGCCATAAACTCTGTAATTCTATTGCTTTTCTGTCTTGAACTTGGTACCTACAGCCCCATTCCTTGGATTAGCAAAAGGAATGTGAGTGAACCATGCTTCAGTTGTCTTATTTTTAAGATGCCCTACATAAAAACCACTGCAAACACCTTTTAGTTGTCTGGCTAGGGAATTGTAGCAGGGTGTTATTTTTGGAAGCAAAGGGCCTTTGACCTTGCTGTGGAATTGCTTCCTTTTGTTGCATCAGCCTCAGGTCACTGGAGAAGAATAGAGGCTTTGAGGTTGACAAAGAGGAAAAGGTGATTTGTGGGCCACTGCATCACAACACAGAACAGGTGTATGTGAGGAGAGCCTCCTCCAGCCGACACCGCACAAACACTTCTTTCCTTCAGGATCCCAGAATGCTCATGAAGCATGAAACGCTTTCAATTTGTTTTGACAAAGGAAAAAATAGCTTGTCCTAACTCAAGAGTTTCCCCTAACTGCCCAGTGTCTTCATTTAGGGTGGAGAGATAACTAGATTTAAATGAACATAGTAGCTAGGAAGAATGAAAAATAATTTTATTGTGCTATTTAAAACTCTGATGCAGAAAGACTTTTTTGGATTTTTTGTTTTGTTTTTAAGAAATAGAAGTGTCTAGTTTGATTTTTCAGATACATCTTGATCAGAATTTTATTTACTGAGAGCTAAACAAAATCAGAGTATTTTAAAATCCGTAGCTTACTACATAGCTTGGGACTGCACATCGGTTTATGCTATTAAATGAATATCTGCAGCTTTGAATAAAGTCAAAGAGCAGGTGGATTATCTGAGAATAGAGAAAATTCCTTTTACTTTTATGTACCAATATTGATAAGTGCTCCACCACAGGGACTGATTGTCTATTAAAGTGTTCTGATTATCTCTGAGGTCCATTTCACTTTTGTACAATACAACAAGTTTAGTATTTAGATAATTCTTCAATGGAGTATTTTCTAACTCAATGTGTCCTGTTAGATTTTTACATAGCTATGTGGTCTCTGTTTATTTTTTTGTTTCCAAAGTTTCTTACCTAATTTTGATACTTGTCTTCAGGTAATTATATCCTCAGTTTGACTCATTTGCCACTAAAGACCTTGAAAAGAAACAAATGCCCATGTCTTTTCTCTCTCTTTCAAAAATGTTAAAATGCTCTCATCTTAAATTGCATAGGTTAAAAAAAAGAATCTTATTTTGGCATCTGGTGATGTTTCTTCCCTTTTGTCTGAATTCAACATGACATTGCAATATGCTGAGCTTCTCTATAATACAATTGCATATTTTTTATGCTATACTCTTAGGTTTCTGGATCCCAGATTCTATGGTGGACAGGAACCATTGTATTAGATTCTCCTGCAAGACTCAATGAAACAACTATAAACTTATTCATTCAGCCTCAAAGGGAATTCAGAAATCAGAAGTAGGGGTGGGGATGGGGCAGAAAAGAATGCTACAGCATTATTTGGAGAGACTAAAGGACATGTAGAAAACTATCACTCAGTATCAACTCGATCTCTTTGAAACTCATTTGCAAGTCAAAGTTTATATTTTCACAACATATGTATTGGTGTTTCAGGAAAATTGTATGAATCATTTTCTTTGAGCAAAATCTAGACCTCATCAAGGTAATGAATTTTATGCCACCAGGTTTTGTTTTTTTTTTTCCCCTCCTGTAACATTTAAGTATAACATCAGTCTTCAGTGATGTGCTAGAATTATGCAGCATTTCAGAATGACAATTTTTCCAAAGGGTCATCTCATTTTGGGTATAACTGTAGACTTTACTTAACTATAATTTCATTCTTTTATCTTTTACAAATCTGCAGGTTAAATTTAACATGACAGTGTGAGTGATATGCTTGCTAAATTTACACTAAAATATTCAAATGTAGGGAGGAATTATTTATTGGGGAGTAATATGTTTAATTTTTTAATAAGAAAAGTATAATAAGCATAAAGCAGAGCTCTGTATGATATTGGTGACAAATGATGGGTAGAGCATTTGTTAAAACAAGTCACCTCATGTGGAAAATCTAGTGCCACAAGAAATATTATGCATGTATATCTCAACTTCTTGACTCTGATAATTGAAGCATAAATAAACAACGGTCTTATTGCCCTTCCAGTCAAATTTCCATATTATGATTGAAGAGGAGGTGCCCTACTCAAGTGAACAGGATTGGTGCCTTTCTGCTCTTCATTCCTGATTCATATTGAAGATGTCTATCATGGCAAAATTCTGAAAGACTTTCTCACGGGACCAAGAGGCTCTGGTTTTGAGCTAAGTTGGTTTCCCTGTCTGTTTACCAAGTTAATGCTTGTCTGTTGCTCAAAAGTTTCTGTTTCCTTCACCTTACAGTTTGTGAAGAGCTTTTACATATACCAATTTGTACTAGAAAGTCAAAATAATATTTTATATATCTATATCTTTTTCTATCCATTTATCCATCTATCCATATTCTACCATTCAGATCATTCTGGTTATTCATTTTTATCATGAATAGAGAATTATGATGATGCTTAGTCATGATTTTGTTTGATTTGATGCTTTTATTCTAGTTTCTCTATTTACTTCATTGATATTTTTATTCTAGTTTCTCTATTTACTTCATATACTAGCTGATAACTATTTGGCTTAAAATTATTACAAAAAAACAGGAAGAGACACAGGAGAGTATTACAAATATTGCTAGTATTCAGTGATTTATACTACTGTTTTGTGCTGAATTTTCTCTTAGAACAGCAGCTGTCAGAGGACCATGGGGGTTGCTGATTTCTCCAGATTCTTCTGTGACCTAAGACTTGAGCCAGAAAAATGATGTTGATTCTTTTTCCTATGTTTCCTTTTATTTATTTATTTACTTATGAAATTGATGCAGATTCAAGCTGTTGATTTTCCAGTGTGAACTTTCCATTATGGTTTTGAATTTATATTCAAAAGTCACAAATGAACATTTAAAGACTGGTTTCCAATAATAGATATTTTCAAAATGAAAACTTTCATTTGAGCTCTAGAATGTCTGGTTAATTTGATACTTGCTCAGAATTAATATTTCATGAATTGCCTCTTTATTGTGTGTTCTGTAATATTTATAAAAACTAGTTATATACTTTCATTTTCCATAGCACAATAATTGCTTTTTAAGGGATATTTCATATGTATAGCAGCACCTTCTGAATCTCTGATAGAATTAATCACATTATGATAAATTGCTTTTCTATGTATCTGTCTCTTCACGAAGACTGTGAGAGTCTTGAGGGTACAGACACTGCCTTACTTATTTGTGATTCCTTAGAATCCTTTATTAGTAATAATTGTGGTCTAGAAACAACAATTCTAAGGAATCAGAAATAAACAGACTTAATTTGGAAAAAATAGTAATTTTTTTGTTGAAGCCAATCTGCTAAGATTATTTGGATAACTTTTTCTCTGCATGTGCTTTGTGATTTTTCCCTTCTTCTTTCTCTAGGAAATAATGAACTTAATCATAGGAAAATAAAATAATAAAAGTGCTAAAAACATAACTAAGAATGTCCAGCTTCTGGCCCTCTGAGTTCTTTATCCACTGAAGGTTACACTCATACTCGTTCTGATGTCATAAATTACACAGACAGAATGGGGACATTGATTGCATATCAGTAGTCTTTCTTTTGTGATTTTTTGTTACAATAAGAGGGCTTATGACTATAATTTTATAAACATCAACAAGAGGACATGTCTCTAATGCAGTCACAAGTCATTTTTGGAAATAAAGTGAAATCACCTCCAAATTTAGCTTCATTTTTTTAGAGTACAATATCCGATAAGTAACATTCATTTATTGAAGAATAATGGCTCCTTTGCAAGATTCAGTTTGAGCTATAATTCAACCCTAGGCTAATTTGGGCTGCATGTTATTATTGCAAGAACACTCTTCAGTTAGAATATAATCTTTCAGGGCAAATTTAGACCTTGACATTTAGTCACTGACAATGGGATTAGACTACATTTGATCAAGCCACATTACTAAACCAAATCAAACAGTATTGCAAAGAAAAGTGAGAATACTGAAGGGGGGAAAAGAAGATGACAGGAGTTTGCATGTCTAATTTCTGCTACATTGCATATAGACAGAGACATACAAGCTCATGTTAAAAACAATAAAAACTGCAGCAAGAATACGGTTATCACCTCTGCCTAATGGAAATAATAATTTTTATTGTAACGAAGACAGAACATATGCTTAAAAATATCTTATGATCATCTGAGACAGCATGAAACACTCTGATCTTTCAGGATAGTATCTATGTAATGAAATTACATGTATTTTTTGGTTTGTATAAAAGACACATAGGAAATTCATTTTCTATATACTTTTGTTCTGTATATGTCAACCTGAATTATGGTAGTGAATTTCCACATTTTAGTTTTCTTATCAAATATGAAACAATTTTTATAGTGTAGTCACAGTGCAAGCAGAGTAGACTTTTTATTTTTGAATAACATATTAAAAACCTTTTGAAAGTTCTATAAAAACAGTGGATTTTGTTTAATTAATCAACAATAGTTTAGTTTTCTGATTTAGTTAAATTAAGATTAACGTTTAAGATAGAGAAAAATCTGCCTCAAAGTCTTCCTTTTATTAAATGACATTGACAACATACATTTATATCCTATAATGAGAAGAAACTACCTTTAATTTTAGTGGTATAATATTGGATTTCTCTGCCATTATTTTTCCAGCTTTATACTGAGTAAGCCAAGAAAAATTGCTACTGGAAATTAAGCTTGTTTTGACAGTGTGAATGAAAACAAAGCTCTCATCTTTCAATCCTTATGGCAACATGGGTCTCAGTTGGTGGTCACATGTAGTACCCCAACCAGTCACACTAACACATATGACACAGATTAAATTTTCTTCCTAAAGATGGTACTCTGGGCCTGATTTTATCTCATTTATTCTACAATTTAACAAACACTTACTTTTCAATTAAATTATTTTGTTTCATTTGTGGATATTTGCTTCATTTTGAAAGGCTAATACTTTGTAAGAATCAATAAATTGAGAGTGCCAATGTGACTTGTCGTTTTGTTCTCATTGTGACTGACTTTAAGAAATCTACTAAGAAGGGAAATTAAGGAAGAACTTTAAAAATTTAATCATGCATATCTATGTTTATAACTGCACAATTCATAATTTCCAAACTATGGAACCAGCCGAGATGTCCATCACCAGATGAATGGATTACAAAATTATGGGTGTATACACACACATGGATTTCTACTCAGCCATAAAGAAGAACAAAATTATGTAATTCACAGGGAAATGGATGGAACTGGAGAATATTATACTAAGTGAAATTAGTCAGTCACAAAACGTGAAAGGGCAGATGCTCTCCATCATATGCAGAAGCTAGGGAGAAACTGGGACACAGGAGGGACTTCAGACAAGGGAGGGGAAACCTCAGTGGAGTGAAGGAGATCTAACTGAGGTAGAAAGGAGTGGGGAAGAAGACTTGAAGAAGGAAACACTTCAATGGACTTGGTGTACATACACGAACTTATCAAAATCAATCACTGTGTTGGGCGCCTGAAGGTGGTAAGGGAGAAGGAGTGGGGTGGGAACTGGGGGAGGGCTCAATGAGTGTTGTGTGCATGAATGCCTCTGTCACCCTGAACTTCATCAAGATGTATGATTACAATGCACCAATAAAAAATTAAATCATCTATTTTTGTACAGACACACACACACACACATACATACATCTTAGAATTAGTTTTTTTTCTTATCAGAAATTTAGAAACATTTGAAAGCCTAAAAACTTTAGTTGGCATTTTCCATTTTTTACAACATTGGCTCCATAGTCGTCTAGGTGATGCGATTTATGAATTTTCTCTTACAGTTTTAAACTTCCCTAAGTGATATTACCAGGTTTTTCTAGTTTAGTCTAATCACTTGTACAAACCAGTGTATTAGCATAAACACTCATTTAATTGTGGTTATAATTTCATGTTGGACATTATCATTCTGGGTTGAACTAGAATTTTCCTTAATGCCATACGTGAACATTTATGCCAGTTGTCAGACTGAGAAAAGAAACTGAATGAACAGGGAGAACTATGCCTGTACATGGTAACTATTGCTAGAAAAACAATTCCCTATCATCATTTTGGTGATGTCTGAAATTGAATCAAGGTATTTTTCACAGAGATGCTAACATTAGAATAAATGTGTAGTATTTTTTATAAACAGAGAAGGAACCCATGTGAACTATTCATTTAAATAATAATTTAGCAATGCATTCATATCAAATTTGAAAAGTTTGCTCATGTCTCCAATTTTGTGTATTACTGAGAGTATACTTGGAGACTTTTCCTATCACAACTGGAAGACCTTTATCTTACGTTCATTATTTAAACAGCTAATGAGCTTAGATAATTAATAAAAAGTGTTAAATCATGGTATAGGAGAAAATAATTTAGATAGACTTAGTTTTAATTCTTCTTTATGATACCCGTTTTCTATATAATTTGAGGTCAGTTACTCTCAGTGTATATCAGTCTTCTATTGATAATATTATCAATATGGTGTGTTACCAATGTGAGCATATAAAAAGATTATACCAGGTAATTCAAATGCACATTGTCAAATTCACATTTGTGGTAGGCACTTGCCAAATTTAGAAATGATTCTTCAAAAAAATAACAGCAACTTTAGGATACTAAGGGGTCTAGAGATCAATAAAATATTTATTATGTTCATATTTTGATTCTAGTACTAAAACAATATTATACATCATGGTGGTGTTAGTTCCCTGGTTTGATCCTTCTTGTCATGCATTCTTTTTAAAATACTTAGATTTGTGCATTGTAATTATGCATCATAGCGAGGTTCAAAGTGATACAAACATGCGTGCACACACCACTTGGTGTATATCCTTCCACACACACCCTATTACCCCCTCCTAGTACATGCTAGTGAGATTGGTAGTGATAACTTCATATTTGGATATAACATTATTTGAACCATTTCCTTCTTTAATCCTCATTTTTCACATCCCTCCCTCCGTCCTCCAATTCCCTTCTACTATTCTATTGATCTCTCTTCTCATTTTATCTTAATTCCATTTTGCTTCTTCTTTTTTCTCTAGCTTCCACATATGAGAAAACATCTATGACCTTGACTTTCTGAGACTGACTGATCTCACTTAGCATAATATTCTCTAATTCTATTCATTCTCCTGCAAATGACATCATTTTGTTCTTCTTTATGGCTGAGGAAAATTTCATTGCATGCATAGATCACATTTTTTTTGTCTATTCATTTGCTGATGGACACCTAGGCTGGTTCCATAATTTGGCTATTGTGAATTGTGGTGCTATAAACATGGGTATGCATACATCACTATTCTCTTGGAAAAATACTGAGGAGTGGTATACCTGGGTCATTTGGTGGTTCTATTTCTAGTCTTTTGAGGAACCTTCCTACTGATCTCCATAGTGGTTGTACTAATTTATAATCCCACCAATAGCATATAAGGATTCTGATTTCCCCACATCCTCACCAGCATTTATTATTGTTTGTATTCTTGAAGATTGCCATTCTAACTGGAATCTCTGTACAGTTTTGATTTGCATTTTCCTGATTGCTAATGACATTGAGCTCCTTTTTCATATGAAATATACTAATCCTTTCATAAATTTGAGCTGAATGGCTTCCTTCCCTACTTTTGAAAATAGGTATTGATTAGCTGGGCACAGTGGCACATGCATATTATCACAGTACTTGGGAGGTTGAGACAAGAGGATACCAGGTTTGAGGACAGACTTGGAAACTTGGCAAGACCATGCTTCAAAATAAAAAATAAAATGGGACTGGGGTGTAGCTAAGAGTTAGAATACCCCTGTGTTCAATCCCCAGTATTCCCTTTCCTAATGGCTAAATGGGTATTAATCACAGAATTTTGCCCACAAATGGGGTTCACTTTGAAGAATCTGCAAAACACTTCTTATCAGTTGATCACTTCCCTTGGTGAAGAAGTGACTGCCCTTTGGGCTAGTTCGATGGACGAGTCTGTCTGTTATTCTGAAGTTATTTTTGAAAGGAACTTTCCTACAGGCAATTTTCAGGTAAATTACAAATATTTCCATTTGTAGCAAGGCAAATTTCAAGGAAAGGGCACAGAAATTTGTGCTAATTGAGAAGAGTTCACACCCATACTTTAGTATTTCTGCTTTTAATCCCCTAATAGCAATAAAAATTAATAAAATATGATGAGGATTAAGGGGAGTTTCATACTTTAGGAAGAGTCTCCCAGGTTACCATCTTCCCCTCAAATCCAGAAATCATTTTCTTCCCCCCAATTTTTGTATAACCATTGTTTGATAGCCCCTCAGACTGAAAACTCCAGCACTGCTCTTAACTTTTTGTTCTGCAGGCCCTAGTCTATATCTAATTGATTGCCAATTTATACTACTTTAAGTCCCTTTACTTCCATTTATTACTGTATGAAAAGTAAGCCTTCCTATCTTCAGGTCACTCAGGTAACAAAGTGTTTTAGTCAAAATCACCATCAAAAAAAGATTCAAACAATACCCAGCAATAGGTATAAAACCAGCTTAGAAGTCTGTCAACAGATGAATGGATAAAGAAAATGTTGTATTTAAACACAATGAAATTTTACTCAGCCATAAAGAAGAACAAAATTATGTCATTTACAGAAAAATGGATGGAACTAGAGATTATTATGCTAAGTGAGATTAGCCAGTCTCAGAAAGTCAAGCATCATATGTTTTCTCTCATATTGGGAAGCTAGAGAGAGCATAGGAAATAAAAGGGACTTCAGAAAAATGAGGAGAGAGACAAGTAGAATAGTGGAAGGGGATGTGGAATGGGAGGTGTGGAGGGGAAAAGAAGGCTTGAAGAAGGAAAAAGCTCAAATAATGCTATGCCCATACATGAAGGTGTCACTACCCATCTGACTAGTACGTACGGGAAGGAGGAGGGAAGAGTAGGATTCACATCGAGTGGTGTGCGCATGTATGTTTGTATCACACTGAACCTCAGTATGATGTACAATTACAATGCACCAATAAAAGTATATTAAAAAGTGTATTTGAATGCACTGATCTATAATCTTACAAATGTATAAATTTTAGAAAGCTTACTTTAGCCACTCTGTGTTTTGAAAGTTTCCACATATGTAGAAGCCTGTATTCTCCATAAAACAATGGGAGATAAAGCTTATCTGCCATAGTGACTGAAGTAGAGAATAAAGGGAAGTGAAGTAGAAAAGGAGAGAAAGCAAACAAAAGATGTCACTTGACAAGACGGCCCTGATTCCACAGGAGGAAAATCCTACTGTGAATTATGTGTTAGGTCTTTAGAAGGTCCTTGTGTCATCTCGGAGTCCTTGAATAGTTCTTCCTGGGTCTTGTCTCCCATTGTCCAAAGTTGACTTCCTTGCATATGTGAGTTGTGTTACCCAGTCCTCTCTTGCTGCTGTCCTGGGCAGCTGCAATGAGAGTCAGAAGGAGAATTATTGGGCATTGGAAATGGCTCAGCTCCCACTCTGGTGGGTGAGAAGTAGGCTGTGATGAAGTGTGACTCTTGCTCACAGGAAAACTGAAAGCTACTGGCACTGGGACATGAGACAATATAATCTAAGACCAGAGTTCCTCTGGGTCAAGGGAATTTGAAAAAAAGGTTAGATTGTGTCTCTGGTACATCAATTCAGGACCACATCATTTTAACATGTTTGTAATTCAGTAATTTGAATTTTGCAAATGCAACAGTTGATACCACCATTGTCCACTAAATGCTAGAAGCAGGAGGAAAAACACTGAGGTATGTTGATTTCTCTAAGCACAATAAATTGGTAATGGATGTTGGAGGAGGACAAATAAACAGAAAACTAGTAGTTTATGATTTAATATGAAGCATAGAAACACTTTCCAAATGCTAGTGACCAGTTGTCTTAAGAGAGTACATTTTAGTAGAAAATAAAAATGAACATGATAAAAGAGACATCATTGTTAGAACAAAAAAATGATAAAATATCAATAAAGTACTCTGCAAAAAAAAATGTCAAAGCCTTCATAATGAAGATAATCTGGCAGCTCATCAAAGGGAACTTTCATCATTCAATACTTTCCTCTAGTCAATCTAGTGAAACCTGGGGCATCTTGTTTTGTGTTTGTAATGCTTGTATAATTTGATAGCAGAAACTTAAGTTTATGACCACCAGCTGAATATCTGAAACTAATACATTTCAAGACAATTGATAAAATAATGTTCATGGGAATTAGTAACTCAAGTTATAAAATAAGTACAAAAAAGAATCAGTTTCATAATGATTATAAAATAAAACCATTTTATGGGATCGAATATTCTGTAGAATTATTATTGTAAATTAGGTTCATAAATATTAATAGGTCTGTCACTATATATATATATATATACACACACATCATTTCCTCATTTGTATGTATATAAGCAAAGACAATGTCAATTAATACAGAGTAGCTGCTTAGCTTTTAAAATGTTCTATAAGTGGAAAACTAAAAACCATTAAAACTAGATCAATTGCATGTAATATTATAAAATAATCTACATTTATTTGAAAGCTACTATGTATAAAATAATGAAGTAGGCTTCAAATACAGAAATGAAATGCATAAATTAGTATGGCTTTTATCAAAATAGTCAAAGAAATTTAAAAAATAAAAAGTAGACTTGTCTAAATTGGTAAAAAGGATACTAATATCTAAAATATGTATATATGTTGTATATCACTAAATTTAAGGACATTTTTGAAATGAGTATGGCATATTTTTACATGGAGAGAAATAATGCTCATTTTAGTATTTTAAAGTTACATTTATAAGCACATTATTCACTTATTTCTAGCAACAGTAGCAGAGACATATTTCTCTTACTAATGAGGTGCTTAGTAATGTATCAGGACAACATTTCCGTGTGGTTGGGAATGAAAGTCTTTGTAAATTGTACTTGTTTAAGAGTGTTATTGAGGAGTCAACATAAGCCTTCCTAAATCAGAAATATTGAGAAAATGTAAACATATATTTTGTTGAGGTTTTATTAATTCTCATTCATGGATAGAGAAAAGAACAAAATGAAGAAATGAAGTTAAAATTAGAAGAACTGAATTTGATTAGGTCCCCTTGGGATCAGAATACCTACAATTTGTTTTTCTAGTCAACCTTAATGACTAAACACATTTCCTCCTATTTCTCTTAAGTTTCTTGTCTCACTTCATTTTATGTTCTGAAATTCCATTTGGTTTTTTGTTCACTCAATCTGTGTTTATTGAATGCCTAACATATGTCAGGCACCCTACTAAGTGCTACAAAGGATAATAAAATGGCTATGACATGTGCCTCATAGGTCCAGAAATTTAACTTTTACTGGAGGAGGAAAGTACATGTGATTCTTAGAGATTCCTAGGGGTTAGAGGCATTCAGTCAGTTACATATTATTATGGATAGGTTTTAGAGTTGTTTTCCTCATAGCTCAAAATGCTGCCATTGCTTGTGGTTATTTATTATTCTGGCCTATATTTTGCATCTAAATGATAAATTCCTCCAGTCAAGGGACTAAGCCAGAGATGTAAATCTTTCTAAGCATCCTGAGTCCCACCCTCTGAGGCAGGATCTTCTCTACATCTCTAGGTGCAAATGTACACATCACTTTCTGCCAAAATATGTTTCTCATCATCAAAGGAACAAAAGGAACTCCATCAGTTTCTTTACCAGTGTAGCATGTAGTAACGCTTTCTTATTGGTACTACCTGGTGGGTGAATTCTTCTCTGATTTCATTAGTAAATCTAGAGTATCTCACTTATTCTCAAGAAACTAGTTCTGGAATCTATGAAGGTTGTAAGAGTGTGCAAGAAAACTTATGACAATCACAGAATAATTTGCAGTAAGCTAAAGATTTTTCTAAGTTGTGGCAAAAACATATATTGGTGCATTGTAATGATACATCATAGTGAGGTTCCAAGTGATACAAACATACATGCGCACAGCCCTTGGTGTGCTTTCCTCTGTATCCCTTAGCTACCTTTTTTTTTGGTGGTACCGGGGATTGAACCCAGGGGCGTTCTACCTCCGCGCTACACCCCTGGCCCTATTTTTTATCCTTTATTTTGAAACCGGGTCTCATGAAGTTGCAGAGGGCCTCACTAAGTAGAGAGAGAGACAGGGAGAGAGAGAGAGCTGAGGCTGGCCGCGAACCCGGATGCTCCGGTCTCCGCCTCCCAAAGTACTGGGATTACAAGCGTGCGCCACCACGCCCGGCCTTCTTAGCTACCTTTTAAAGGTACATTTTCTCTTCTCCTTCACACCTGGAAACCTCTATTCTAAATAGCTTTTCATTATTTCGCGTGTGAATCTTCAGCTTTCCTATTAGCATTGTGTTGAAGAGATTATCCTTTCCTGTTTGTGTAGTCTTGGCACCACTACTGAAGATCATTTGGCCTTATATACAAGAGTTTATTTCTGGCCTCCCCATTTTGTTCCATTAATAAAAAGTCTGTCTTTATGCCAGTACCATACTGTATGCCAGTACCATACTTAACATTGATTTTAAAAAGAAACTATTGCATTGATTTGCAAGGGGTTTCATAACAAAGTATTACATATTGGTGTTGTAAACAACAGAGATCTATTTTTCACAATTCAGTAGGCTGTTCTGTTTTTTCTGAGGCTTCACCCCTTGGCTTGGAGATGGCTACATTTTTCCTGTGTCCTTCCCTCATATGGTCATTCCTCTCCTCTCTCTATTTTGTCCCTTTGCCAAACTCCCATTCTTATAAGGACACCAGTCACATTGGATTAGGGCCCACCCTAATGACCCCATTTTAACTTAATTATCTTTAAAATCCCTGTCTTCAAATTCAGCAACATGAGTGTTAGAGATTTAACATCAAAATTTTGAGGGGACATAAGTGAGCCCATAACACCTATCATTTATTTCATATATATTTGGTCAAAAAATATACTGTTAGATATTTCCTTCCTCCAATTTATGTAAATACACACAAACACACACACACACACACACACTCTCCACATACACATATATACATGTCTGTATGTGTGTATATACTCAGTGTAGACTCAGATTCTTTATAAATCAGTAATATATAAACCAATAATTTCATTATTAATTTTCATATTCAAATTATTCCGGATTTAGCCTGAGGGAACCCTTTCAAGTTGACTCATATCATTTCAACATGACCCTCTAATTTATGGCACCGTTCCTTATTATCTGGAACAAAAATATATTCTAGGCTCATCTCATATTTTCCCTGTTCTAGCCCTAAAATCATCCAGTTCTCTAGGCAATTCTGTTGCATTTTAATGATTAATGGCATTTAAAAACAGATATGAGCTAAACCATATATTCTTAAGCACTACATAAACACATTGTCAAAATATACAAAATAAAATTAATGTAAATATAATTAAATATTGATTAGATAAATGCATATTATAAGTTCAAGTTTTTTTTTGAAACAGAATTTATGCGGAAAAATCATAAAAATGACATCATCATGAAAAAATATTAAGAAACAAATTTGGATAGACTATGTTTTGGGTCCTGAGGGATATAGTTTTCAAATGCAAACATTAAGAAATGCAAATATTCACCCCATGTATCTAGTATTTAGAACTGAGTAGTATACTCTTTCTAATTTCTTCCCTTTTCAGGCCTCTGAGTCTTCATATAGATTCCTGATCTGCTTTCTTGGTAAATCAAGTTATAAACGACCTTTAGACTAATGTGCAACATTCAGAACTAAAATGAGGGAATAAATTCAAATACTGCTAGACGAATGGGGAATATTGCTGACATAAGTTGTTAATAATGAAAAAACTGACCCACAAAGAAACTCACTGATGTAGGATATGTCTGAAAGCATATTGATTCTTGAGTACATTAATCCCTTATAGAGAAGAATTAATGTCAAAGAGTGAGTCATGGGCCAAAATATAAGATACTTTCAAATGCATTTTCGGTGCTTACAGTGTTCTCATCTGTGTCAACTCCTCCTTGTTAAACAACTCAGATGCTTTCTATAACCTGATCACATGATGAGCACGGAGAAAAAAATACTTTTTAAAGAAACTTCACTCAATTTTAGCATTTCAAGGCAGAAAAGTACCAATTATTACTCTGGGAAGAAGTAATTTATAATGATGCCTTAAAAGAGAAACATATTTAGAATATAAAAACTGTCATCTTATTGTACCAGGCATAGTCTGTTGTATTGAATTTCTATAATTACCATATTAGCCAGCTATTATTATTATTATTTTCCTTTTGTAGTTGCTAACAATCAGTTTTCGAGGTGCTAGAAATTTTTATGATTTCCACATATCTTTTAAATTATAAGTCAAGAATTCAAACTAAGAAATGTTTGACACAAAACTCTGTGCATTTCACTACTCAGCACCCACCACTATCCCTCACAATATCTAGGTATTATTCCAACGTATGAAAAATAATCAAAATAAACTTACTATTCTCAAAAGTTCAATTTGTTTGATAATCGCCTTGATATGATCTTCAAGTACTAGCTATAAGAATATTATCGATGAATTCTGCTTCCAGGGAAATAAAATAGATGTAAACTTTTATCTCTTCCTTCCAGAGAAAACAGCTAAAAACCTGGTCATTATATAAAATAGAAGCAAGAAGATTCTGAAAGGTAAAGGAAATATGCAGAGAGGCCAGAGATCTTGAAACCTGAGCAACAGCAGAGAGGAGAGGTCCATGGCTATCTTCTTTCCCTTATATATTCTGTTTTAGATGCCAGAGAAGATGCCAGCATGATTTGGGGATTTAAGAAAAGTCTTGAATCCCTAGTGAAGGGCCAGGGCTGGGCAACCTATCAAGATGAATAAAGTTTACATAGTAACTGCTCTACTCTATCTAATCATTACAGAGACTTCAGTTTTTCCTCCTACCCTCAGCAGCGAAGGTGAAATAGGGAACCTAGATTTACACCTTTGGCAGGCTATAGTAAAATGCATAAACTTTCCACAGGATGTTGAGAGGGAAGTCCAAGTGGGGAGTTGGACTTTAATCCCATCCAGGAGGTGATGAGGCTCCACATTCCATTGTGTCAGTGGAGACCAAGTGAGTCATAACCTCAGTCCATGGTAATGAGGCATCTCTCATACTTCTCATTGGGGTGCTGTCAGAGGAGGCCTAGCAGTCAGGACTTTCATCACAACCCAGCAATAATGACACCACCCTCCCTTGGTGTCATGGAGGTCATGCAGAGAGCAGTGATGGAACAATCCTGCCCCTCCCAAACAGGGGAGTATTAATGGGGGATCAGTGGGGAACTTGAACTCCAACTCCCATTCAGCAATAATGAGAAGCCACTCCTTCCCAGAGGGCAAATGAAGGCCAAGTGGGGAACCTGGACTTCCATCCCACCAGGCAGGAACAAAGTTATTACCAGTTTCCCCCTAGGAAGATTGTCAGAGGAGTCCTGCTGCAACAGAAGTTTCAAATGAGATCCAGAGTTTCATATACACAAATGTCCAGGTTTCAATAGAAAGTTGCTGTTATAGCAAGAATCAAGAAAATCTCAACTTGAATAAGAAAAGATAGTCAACAGAAGCCTTAACTGAAGTGACACAGATGTTAACATTACCTGGCAAGGGACTAATTATAATAAAGCTTCAAACAATTATGTTTAAAACAAAACACAAAGACTCAACAACAACAACAAAAATATAACAAAGAAACAAATGGAAATTTCAGAACTGAAAGATGTGATAGCCAAAATAAAATCATTTGTAGGATGAGCCCAACAGTAGAAAGGAGAAAACAGAGAAGAGAATCATTGAACTTGGAGAATAGAACTTAGTATGAGCAATAGAAGAAAAATAGACTGAAAAAAATTGAATAGAGCCTGAGAGACCTGTGGGACTATAAGAAAAAATCTAACTTTCATGTCATTGGAGCTACTGGATAAGAAAGGAGGGTGAGAAAATGCTAAAAAAATCACCAAATACTTTCCAAATTTAGAAAATGCCCTAACCTTACATATTCAAGAAAATGTTTACACCCCAATTGAAATTAAAGCAAAGAAATTTATGCCAAAATACTTCATAATCAAACTTCTGAAAGCTAAAAACAAAAATGGCTTGTTTTAGAAAAGAATGATGACATTGTACCTATAATGTGAATAATAATGGATTTCTCATCAGAACCCAGAAAAGTTAAGAAGGAAGTAGTGAAAACCAGCAATCCTAACCACTAGACTATGTGGGAGAATATGGAAATAAGGGCAACATCAGATAGATGAGCAGAGACTCCAGGTAAATTACTGAGGGTGATTAGGGAAGGGGGGGGAGATGAAGTCATAAAGCATGTATAGTAGAAATAATGCCGTGAACATTAAAAAATTGCCAATTCCAATCTCAAAGACTTGCTGGGTTAGGGTGATGCAGGGTGGAACCTGGGGGGATCAAGAGTTGTATGCATGTATTTCTCTAACATTCTGTGCCCCATTATGATGTAAAATTACAATGCACCCAATAAAAAAGAAGGAAGTGCTACAATATTTTTAAGTATTGAAATAAAAGGATTATAAAACCAGATATTTGTACTAGTGAAAATAATCTTTATGAATGAAGGAGAAATCCAGGATTTTTAAAATTTATTTGTTTTTTTTTTGTTTTTTTTGTTTTTCAGTACAGGGGCTGAAGCCTAGGGCCTACCTTATGCCACGCAAGTGCTCTACCACTGAACTATAGAAATAGTGCAAAATTCAGGTATTCTTAGATAGAGGAAAACCAAAATAATTTGTTGCCAGAAGATTTAACTTAAAAAAAATTAGAAGAAGAAGTTCTTTCAACAAAAGTGAAAGAGTAAGAGGGGGAATTTTGAAAAATCAGGATGGAAGAAAAAAGAATGGGAATAGGAGTGAATACAATAGACTTTTGTTCTCTTCTTTAATTTTAATTTTCTAAATTATGTTTGATGATTGAAATAAAAACTGTCATAAAACTGTGCAGGCTCTCTAGTAATAGAAACTATTTTACTATTTTATAAATAAGTAATATTATTGAAAATGAAAGGGAGTTAAACGTTTTGTAATTTGTTTGAAACCATTAAAATATTGATAACAATATTTTGTGTTATATATAATGTAATAATTAGAGCAACCACTAAAAATAGTATTTTAAAATATATAGCAAATGAAAATACCATAATGTTTAAGTAGCCCATGGTAAAGCAAATACATAAAAAAGAACAAACAAAATAAATGGCAGATTTAAGCCCCAACAAATCAATAATTATTGTAAAGGATCAATGTGTACCAACTAAAAGTCAGAGATTGGCAGAGTAGATTAAAAGCAAAACAAAACAAAAATATGACTCAACTGTCAAACATGCTCTCTACAAGAAACTCATTCAAATATATGTTGAAAATTCCTATGGACTCCTCTTTCTTGAACTATGTATTTATTATTTTATTATTTATAGACCAAAAAAATAGATACAGTAAAAATTTCCCATTACAAAATATAATTACTCTGCATGGATAAAGGATAATACTAAAAATCAATTTATTAAAATACTGATGCTAATTGATTAAAAAGAAAAAAAATTTGAACAAGGGTATGAAAATTTCCTTAATGTGGATATTTTAGTCAGCATTTTTACCTCTGTGACCCAATAATATCTGACGTGTACAGCTTAGAGTAAGAAGGATTAGTTGCTCACAGTTCTGAATGTCTCAGAGGTCATGACCATTTTCAAGCATGAACCACCAGGGCTGACTTCAGGGCATGGCTATGGGAAACCTAGAGAGAAAGAGAGCCAGTGCTCAGTGCATGGTGGTGGGAAAGAGAGATGGGGAAGGAAGGGAGTGTCCAGTACATGCCCAAGACCATGTCTCCAGGGACCCATCTCCATCCATGCCCTGCCTATGAACATGGCTGCACTGGGGACATACGCTTAACACATGAGCCTTCAGAGGACATTTTAAATACAAACCATAACAGCGGAAAAGGAGGAAAGTTAAAGGACACAGTGATAGTGGTGGATTTCCGTTCTTACATAATATCTACATCTACGATGCAAAAGAAATTCAGCAGAAGGAATAAATAATTAAAATGATGTTAGCCTATGAACAAAAGGAGAATAAGAATTTTTGTAAAGAAATGGGTTATCCCTTTAAACAGTTCTCTAACTTTCACTGAAAGGAACACATGGGCTTTCATTTTTGTGGGTCTAGTTTATTTTCTCAATATTAAGATTTCAAGTCAAGAAAATATTGTGAGCATTTAAATCCCTCGTATTCAGTAAAATGGGTGTCAATAAATAGGGATGTTTTCAGTATGGAAAGTGACTTCTAAAAATGTTTGAGCTGCCTAAGAACAAATTGCTGCTACCATTTTCCAATTTGGCAATTTTATTTTTATTTTTATTTTTATTTATTTATTTTTTTTTGTGGTACCGGGGATTGAACGCAGGGGCGTTCTACCTCCGCGCTACGCCCCCGGCCCTATTTTTTATACTTTATTTTGAAACTGGGTCTCACGAAGTTGCGGAGGGCCTCGCTAAGGAGAGAGAGAGAGAGAGTGAGAGAGAGAGAGACAGAACGAGAGAGCTGAGGCTGGCCGCGAACCCGGATCCTCCG
>PVJS01001115.1:23950-40920 GCA_004027185.1 Glis glis | reverse complement strand
AATTTGGCAATTTTAAATAGCTCCTCAGAGTGACTTTAGTATTGGGAAATTCGATTCTTACTTGCTGACAGGTAGTTATAATCTCATTCTAGCAACTCCTCAGCATGTAGATATTATAATGTCAATGAAAAGGAAACTTTATCCACATAGAAATCAGCTATATAACGTATGTACCATCCCAAGGATGTATAAAATATTTATAAAATCATTCTTTTTCACTGTGTCGAATGAAAGCAATAAGTGTCTATGGTAAATAACTAATTAGATATGCAGTGACCACTGGGACTACTGGAAGCAGAAGTTTTAAATTTTTATATAAAATGTATTGGATCTCAAAATTTATGAAATAAAAGTAAAAATATACCAAATAATTATGGTTCTTTTTTACTTAAGTTTTTAAAAAGTTCAAATCACTTTGCCAAAAATAAGTACAACTTAATAATATAGGTTCACATTCAATCTATATGTAATTCAGGTAAGGCTATTACTTCTTTAAGTAGAAATAACAAAGAAATAAGTACCTTTTAACATAATGTGTTGCTTGCTGTTCCTTTTCCATATTAAAAATATAAATACAAGCTGCAAATGAAATAAGTACCTTTTAGCATAATGTGTTGTGGGAGTATTTCGTTTCCCATTGCTCTCAGATTTCTCCCCCTTATTTTTGTTTTGAGATTTCTTTCAGCTTGTACACACTATATCTTATTAATATTTTATTTTCTCTTTAATATGTATTTCTTTATTAGTTTAAAGCTTTAATATTGCTCCAGTTTCGTGTTTTTGTAAGTGCTTTTCATTTTCTTTCTTATTTTCTCCTAGCAAGCGTTGGAACCTGGGTGCAGTTGTTAATACTAGATTAGACCTTCATTCTTCTATAAGGGTAAAATAGTAACATTCAGTATGTGAAAGGCTAAATAAGTATCTCAGAAAAGAAGTTACTTGTGGCCACTCTTAGCTGCTAAAAGAAACATTAGTGATATCTGGCTTAATGGTTCTGTTGGCCCAAACTTGCTAAATTGATAGGATTTGGCTTGTGAGAGTGGCAATCACATATTGTGCTCTTCTGAAAATTGGCACAGCCTGTATAATGTGGCTGATTTGGAGGCCTCCCTACGTGCATTACCATTTACATTTTTCTAGAGGCAAAAGAACTTCTAAAATACCACTTGTAGCTTTGTGAAATTATTTTCAGAACAGTGCTTTTCAGAATAGAATAATGTCTGTGACCCTTTGCCAATTGTTACACATCTTATCGAGAATGTAGTACTTAGCTTTTCTTTTTATAGTGTATCTGTTAGAGATAAGGTCCATACCATTCAATTGGTTGCTGTGGCTTTAAGTTTCTTAGAAACCATAGATGTTCTCTTTTCTTCTCTCTCTCATTCCCTCTCTTCTACCCCTACCTCCTCTTCTTTCTCTTCTTCCACTTCTTTTCTTTTCTTTTTTTTTTTTTTTTGGTCTTTCTTGTAATTTATTGGTTTAAAAAATCTAGGTTGCTTGTCATGGAGTTTGGTTGGCCAACTCCATCCAATTACAATGTTTAACATGTTGTGTTGTCTGATATCTTTCTTGTAAATTGGTAGATAGTCCTTCATCAGATTCAGCTTTGAGTTTTTTAAAAAGGCAAAAGCATTTCATATGTGTTACTGTTGATTTTATGAGGAGAGCAATAATATATGTGTAATATGTAATTGTTTCTCATTTTATTCTACCTGTAGCTGTTGGGTATCATTAAATATACTTTTTTTTACTTTCATTAAGGGATACAAAATGGTGATGTTCTAATTCTATAATTTCTTCTCCTTTTGTAGGTGAAGTATTTCTTTAAAGTTAAACTTCCTGCCAGGCATGGTGGCACCACACGCTTGTAATCCCAGTACTTGGGAGGCTGAGACAGGAGGATGGCAAGTTTGCAGCCAGCCTCAGCAACTTAGTGATTTTTCAGCTTTCCACCCCAGAATACTTTATATAATCTCAAATATAATTTTATTTTTCTATTTTATGAACCATGAACATTAAAACTGCAAAACAAGTCTATTTGTATGCAGAACATCAGAAGTTTGAAATTGGCATATAGTGATTTGTCTTTTTTATTTACAAAATTGGAACTAATGGGTATGTTAAATTGGCATATAATATACAAAGTCTTATAAAAGTTTTTATACATTTTATGCTTTTTAATGAATTGTTATACTAGCAGCCATAACTTCAGAAAAATGCTTAGTATTCAAAGATATGTGCTGCTATTTGAATCTAAAACTAGTTATTCATATTCGTGTGTGTGCCTGTGGCCGTGTACAGATACATAAAAGTCATTGTAAAAATCGGAAGGCTTACATACTCACCCTACCCTTTAGCAGCAGGTCAAAAGAACTTTTAGCTCAGTCTCTGAGGATTTCTTTCTATTACAAATATGAAAGTGGGATGTTATAAAAAAAAAGGTCTAAAATTTAATAATAATAAAAAAGCTACCCAAGACTGCATTCTGCCTGATGGCTCCAGAGAGTAGAAAGAGATTATGTTAAAGCATAAATGGAGCTTTAACATTTTTAAATCCAGAAGGTCTAATCTAATCTAATCCTTTTCAATCCAATTTTTTAAAATGCAGCCTAGACATCAGATTAAAGTGAGTGCTTTGCTTTCTAGGCCATTTTAAACAGACTCAGCATCTGTGCTTTTGACCCTCCATGCAGCAGTTTAAAAAACCAGTGATTTAGAAGAAACAAAAATAGAATCAATCGCATATGTGTGTACACATATGTGCGTGTATGCGTGTGTGTGTGTGTGTGTGTGTGTGTGTGTGTGTGTAGAATTTTGCTTAGATCAATTAAAGAATTATTACTATATATTTTAAGGGGACAAAAATGGCCAATCAGGATAGGAAACGGTTTGTACAGATAATATTATTTTGCAGTGAGATTCAACAGCTTTGGCCTCCCCTCCCTGCCAGTTGCTGCTTCAATTCATCTCTGGTACTTGCTGTGGGAGCACTAGCGGCTTGCACACAGTGTAGCAAGCTGGCTCCACTACCAGCTATTTCCAGTTTGCTTGAATTATCCTTTATGTGAAAGCTACTGCTGGGTTAATTACCCTTAATTCGCTTTCTTGCGATCCCCCAGCCAACACAGGCCTGGAGACCTCAGAGGCTCCCGCGCCAGGCCTCTTCCTACCCCGCTGTCTGGTCTTTAAAATCACAGCATAGTGCTCTCTCCTTGCATCTTTCCATGTTCATTACTGAAAAAGGAATGAAATCTTTGCTGTGTGGCAGTTCTTTGATTTGTTCTAGAAACCGTTTACCCTCAATTTGGAATTAAGACATGTTTACTTGAGTAATAAGCCTCTAGAACCTTCTAGAACCCTGCCATCCTTTCTTACAGTGCGCCTCACTCCTGAATTTCCCTCCACAGCTTTTTGTGACTGAGTCCTAAAATAATTTACTCAGGTGAAGTTTGCATTTTATACTTGTTACCTCCTCTTGCAGAAGACTGTGGAACTGCTATTTCTAAAAGACATATTTACTCAAAGTCAGACTTTTGAAGCGACTAAGGTGACTCTCTTGCTAAAGATTTGAACCTCATTATGATCTGTAATTACAATGCGCCAATAAAAGTGTATTTAAAAAAGATTGGAAACACATTGTGAAAATTATTGAACATCTTGTCAGAGCTATTCACTGGTTACCAAATTAGTGCAAATCTCCAATTTCAAAGTCTGAGTCTAGACCTATGTAATGCGATTTGCAATTAGGGACTTTCATAGGGTTTTGAGCATTCTGCTAATGTCAACTTCATATGATACTATGCTCAATTAGATACATGTTGGCTTTCTCTAAAATTTGCTATTCAGAGTGTGACCTGTGGATCAATGTCTGTGGCATCACCCAGAGTCATAATAGTGAAGCAAAATATCAGGACCCATTTTGGAATCACTAAATAAGAAATGAACAGCTTAAGAAGACCCCCCCAGGAAAATCATATGTAAATTAAAGTTTAAGAATCAGTGTTCACAAATACTGTCAGCAGCTCGAACATAGCCAACAGTATACCCTCAATACATGGGTATTGGATCTTAGTACTCAAGCCACATAGATTCTATGGTACAACTCAATTCTATTTTCTAGCCTTAAAAACAAAACATTTACTAATTTCATATACATGTTATAAATATATAGCATATTCACTTACAGAAGTGTTATTTATATATAAATATGTAAATTATATACATATATGGCATTGTATAGAATTCAAATTTATATTTTATTTATATTTACATGTATCAATATTGACATAATTATATATACATATATGCACATAATTTAAATTCATAGGAGATAATTCAATAAAATATTCATTATGATAAATGTCAGTGATATACATATATATAAAGTATAATAAATATATAAAGCAAGTAGACTACAATAAAGAGAATTCTGCATATTTCAACTAATTTGCTACTTATTTCTGTATATCAAAGCAACCTACCTCTCAGTCTGTCTGAACATTAGAAAACAAGAAAAGTAAGTAATCAATGTGACAAAATTGTTAGGTTTATAAAGGAATTCCGAATAGAGGGGTTATTTGTCAAACTAACATCTAGATCTTTCTCAGACAGGTAATCGTCTCCAAAACAGATGTAATCTCAAACCGCCAATACGTTTTCTGCTCTATTTGAAATTTAGATTCCAAAATTTGTCATTCCTGTATAAAGTCATTTCAACATTTCCTTTTTTAAAATATTGAATTTGAATATACCCTCAGCACCTCACCTAACAACAACAGAGGCAAAGAAGCTCCACTTCCACCTCCTCCGAAACACAGCAACTCTCCAGTTCTGAATCAGAACCCTCCAATTCGCTCCTCTGTTGTACTTCCTGTCTCTGAAAGACACTCCCACTTCCCACCCCAGGACACAGCCACACATCTGAGGGTCAATGTAGCTTCTTTGCCCCTTTTTTCCATGCCCCAAACATAAATGGTTATCTGTACCCTGCTATTCCTTGATTTGCTTTTGACCAAGTGATCATTCAAAAGAGTGCCTCTAATGTCAACACTCTATGGATTAGCATCTTCTTTGGCTCTTCATAACTTGGGGATAAAATTTAATTTCCTGACCATCTTTTGCAGTACTCTCTTTGAGCTGCCTCTGTATCCTCATCCTCCTTGCTCCAAACCCTCATATATTCAAGAGTCCACTCATTCTAAATTACCATATACTCTATGATTTTCCTTTCCTTTTGGCTAGGTCATACTGTAAACTTGAAAATATCAGAGGTGTTAATTTGAAAATAACAGAGAGACTGCATGGCTTGGGCCAGTTTATTCATTTTCATTTATAAAGTGAAGATAATAAATGTATGTCAGAGAGTTGTATGAAGGTTATATGAGCAAATGTGTATGAATTGCTTTGTACAGTTAAGCATTCAATATATTTTGGTAGCATTGTTATTATTAGTATTACTACAGTCTAAACTTCAAGTCTGGTATATCTTTTGGAAGTTTTCTTCCCTCTTCACCTAAATTAGAATTCCCATAGCTTCGAGAACACATCTTTATCATAATATTTATGGCAGTGAATTTTTATAGTCAGTTCTCTTTTCTGTTTCCCCTGAAATATACTAAACTACTTGAGACAACTATGTTGTTCACTTTTCAAGTTTGAAGCTCAGTGTAGCACTACCAAGAATAGAAATTCAATAAATCTTGATTACTCTGTGGTCACTTAGGTGTATAAGCTATATATCCCAGTCACCACATATCTTGAAGCCTCAAAAGTTGTTATACAATTATTTATTAGAGAAATGAAAAAATTCAAAGACATAAAATACATAATTTGGGGACATATAAACTTTGTTTTGTCCTTAAGGGAAAGGGGCGGTGGTAAAGCAACATATCCCAATGCCTCCTCAAGACAAGGGAACAGTGAGAGCAAGTCTGGGCTGCAGTGTTCAAAAACATTATCTTGAAGGACACTGGCTTTTACTCATGTGTGCTGGGAGTTAGGGCAAGTTAGTGTCACTTGTAGAAAGCTGCTTTTCAGTTAACATGCTAAGTTCCTTGGGGTGTTGTCAGACAAGGAACAAAGTAAGCTAAATTGATGCTCTTTCTGTCCCATAGCCTATGAACCCCCTCTCCCTGCTGTAATGATCTGGATCAGAGCACCATGGAGTGGGGTGCACTTATCAGGTGGACACTCCTGAACAAAGCATCATGAGGGGTAAGAGACTCTACTCTTTGGCAAATTACTAGAAACACTGTGTGGAGCAAAACTACATGTGTCCAGCCCATTCCACATGTACCAGTAGCATCTGTCCAGCCGGACAACACTGGACCCTCCCTGTAAGCATTTGTCATTGAAATTATATCTGATATACCATCTCTGGGTGTCTCACTTGGTCTCTTGGCAACCTAACCCACTGCCCTAGCAAAACTGGGCAATAATCATTACAACTTCTTTTAAAAATGTTTATTTAAATTTTATAATGTTAGGTGCTACCTTGACATATGTGAAAAATGTGTATATTAATAATAATACTAACATTACTTAATTTTAATTTTTAAGCTATCTCTATCCTAAACAAATCAACATAATTTTTAAAACATTGGGTACAGTAAAAGGCAAAGTAAGTGACCAAAGTTAATCACGTGTGGTACACTATTGTGTAAGCTATCTGAAATGAATGATTATAGAATTTCTTATGAAGGCTCCAAGTTAATAGTTTGAAAAATTTCAACCAATTCTTTATATATAAAATATTATTAAAAGAGATGATTTAAATAGTTCCAGATTTTGCATCTCTGACAGAGGTAATGAAGACCAAGGTTTGGTTTTTAGTTTACTTTGAATGACCTCTCTTTTGCCATTCTAGATAAATATCAAAATCAGTTATGTGTATATAAGCACTTTAAAAATTGTCAAAAATCTCAATCTCTTCCAAAATGTCCTCAGTTATCCACAAAAAGCAAAAAATACAGGATCTTTGTCTCTCCCTATAAAATATATCTAGCTATAGTCTATCTAATCATCTGAGTCAATTTTAAAGGAGATATATAAGAACTGACACTTTTTTTCCTTTAACAACATCTGATGGCATAATGTCATTGAAAACCCTCAGAGATGGGGAGAGAAGAGTTCAAAGAGGAAAAAAAAAGTCTAGAAAAAATATAAAACTCTATTTCCTGGCTCAAAATTATAACTCAAAATAAGGAAGCAGAAAAACAAAGGTGCTTTCTCTTAAAACACCGGTTGGACAACATGGAATCTTAGAAGGAGTATGTAAATTCTATTTCAGTAAGTGCTCACGCATGAAAAGAGTTAAGAAAATATTTGAAAAATCTTGTGAAAATGCCAGACATTGATGACTAGAAATTACAGGTACTGGCTAATTTTAATGCATTTCCATAAAATGCAGATACCAAGAAAAAGAAAATCAAAGTAATGGGAGAAACACAAATATTTTGACCCTGGGAGAATATCTTTGCATACTTCTACCCA
Source organism: Glis glis (assembly GCA_004027185.1). Taxonomy (NCBI): domain Eukaryota; kingdom Metazoa; phylum Chordata; class Mammalia; order Rodentia; family Gliridae; genus Glis; species Glis glis. Next base: position 33,429 of record PVJS01001115.1, on the reverse strand, counting down.
AAGCACCTAGGTCCCCACTGTCAGCTTGACAACACTCCAAACTGCCATCTATTAATTAACTCAGTTGTCAAGTTTCCCCTTTGACTCCATTTGCCACCTGCACTGCCTGCTGCCAGGCAGATGACAATAAAATGTAAACTTAAACTCCTGAAGGAGATTTTAAAATGTTGCTGGATAGAGGAAAACAATGTTATGAATGTGATCCTGGTGGGAGTAGCTCCAGGTAACTGCTGGGCTGACTTGTGGAAATACAGACACAAATGTTCAAATCTTAGGGTTTCCATTGACCCCAGGGTATGTGATTTTCACCGTATGAAAACAGAGACTTATTTAACATTTAATGCCAAAAGAGCACATTTTTTACGGTATTTTTTTAGATAGGATGCCTGATGAAAAAAGAAGATAAACACCCTATGGTCCTTGTACAGTGTTTTATTGGAATGGCAAGAAATAAATAAACAGTTGTTGAACATTTAAGATGAGAAGAAAAATTAAGTCTGCACTGTTCCTAAACTTCCCTTAAAAACTCTTTGGGTAGTCAGGAGTGGTGATGTATACCTGTAATCCCAGCGCTTGGCAGGCTGAGACAGGAGGATCTTAGGTTTGAGATCAGCCTCAGCAACTTAGTGAGGTCCTCAACTACTTAGTGAGACCCTGTTTTCAAATAAAAAATAAAATAGGGCTGGGGGTGTAGCTCAGAGGTACAACACCCCTGGGTTTAATCCTCAGTAATACACACACACACACACATATGCACACACACATACACACACACACACTCAGTAAATTTATATCCTTTTTTCCCCCTGCAAATAGACCTCATTAAACAATTCTTCTCAGAGTGAAAACAATTAAAAGCGACTCTTATTTCACTGGTCATAGGTTAAAGATATTTACTTTTCACAGTGCAGACAAAAGAAGGAAGATTTGGCCAAACCAAAAAAAAAAAAAAAAAAAACCAAGTCATCTTCGTTGGGCTAAATTGAAAGGCTCAGGCTGGAGAGAGAGCTTGAGAAGAGTAAACAGAGATCACCACTACATCACGGGGCCAGGAGCTTAATCCTCCTATCTAGTGAGTCAGCCAGCCAGACACACCTGCTGTGCTTTGGTGGTGGAGCAGGGTTGGCTCTGAAGTCAAGTAGAAAATGTGGTTTGAACAGAAAACCTTGGAAAGTTTGGAAGTTTTATGAGAAACGTACCGTAATTCATTTTTATACCCAGGAGAAATAGCGAAAGTGAAATTTAAACTAAAATTTAAAGTACAATCTGTTATATTTTATGTAGGAGATAAGCAGAAGGAAATAATTTACCTAATGAAGAATCAAGCTGTGACAGTAACATATCTGAAAGGGGTTCCTAAGGAGGAATAACAATGGCTACCATATATTTAGAGCCTGCTACATGCTAAGTATTCTGTGAAGAATTTTTGTTCCGTCAACGTCTTTAGTCTTCCCAACAAACTCTGTGGTTGGTACCATTAACCCCATTTTATTTATTTATTTATTTATTTATTTATTTATTTATTTATTGTGTCATACAAGGGGGTTCAAACTATGGGCATTCTACTTCTGAACTATACTCCCACCTCTATTTTTTTAAATTTTGAAATAGGGTCTCATTAAGTTGCTGAGGCTGACACAAACCTGCCTTCCTCCTCTGTCTCAGCCTCCCAACTATTAGGATTACAGATGTGTGCCACCATGCCCAGCTTTATTTTTTATTTTTTTTAAACGGGGTTTCTCTAAGTTGCTCAGGGTCTTGCTAAGTTGCTGAGGCTTACCTCAAACTCGTGATGTTCCTGCCTCAGCCTCCCAAGTACTGGTATTAAACACTGCGCTCACATGGCTCCATTAACCCCATTTTAGAGATGAGAAAATGGGCTCAGAGAAGCTTGTTATGTGGGACAATGTCACATGAGATTTGTCATAACAGAGTCAGAACTTGAAATCAGATGGAATGAGGCCAGGTTTTAACCACTATCCTCTACTACTATTCCAAATATGTTCTTCTTCACTTGCCAGAAATCAATACTATTTTTACTTTACTTGGTTTAGTGTACTTATACAATAGGAAAGATTCTGTGTGACCACCACATAAAGGGAAATATTAATAAGTAATCAAGGAAGACCTGCTCCTGAGTGGGTGTAGCAGGGTCAGAAAAGATTTGGACAGGTCAACCCATGGGGCTGAGAGTCTGGGCTCTGGAATTCTGACTTCTACATATACTTATGAGCAATATTACTCACCTTTTCTAATCCTGTTTTCTCATCTATAGTTGTGAATGATGTTGTTTTAGCTTCTATAGGATCTTTGTGTATCTGTATATGTAAAGCAGTTCATGCAGGATTTGTGAACAGTAATTATAAGGGCCCAGCAAGTGGAATTCGTAAGTGTGCTCCAGATATGTTAGTTACCAGAGCTTTGCAAAATGGCTATGAGTTTGAGAAAATTACCTGAGGGTAGTGCCTTCAAATGACAATGAAAATTTGAGAATTTAAAGAGCATATGAAGATTGGGACATACTATTTAAAAGACAAAGACACAGGCAGCCTGATTCCAGACATCTAAAGTTATTCATGTGGTACAGGATGTTTCTGTCCTTACCTTTACGTGGAAACAGACACTTGTACAAGAGCCCACCGAGAAGAACAAGGGAAGATGGCCATGATAAGGTCTGCTCTGATATCATGTCTACTGACTGGGTTGGACTCTCTAGATGCAGGGACTGATACAGGGCTTTGGTGAACTGATATTCAAGGGGAGGGCTCATTAGAGAAAATAAGGGAAGCAGGAAGTAGAAGAGGGAAAGATAAAGATCCTAGGAAGGATGTGGCCTCAGGTAAATCCTCTTCTCTAGCTGATTGCACACCAGAGTTGGCCTGCCTTCAGGCAATGGGTTCTGATCTGGGACCTTTAGAAAGCCATATGCACCAGCCCTTGTCTACCAAGGCTGGGGAGAGGTGGATGATGGGGGTGGTGAACCTGTCAGGCATCCTCGGGTGAGATGGCTCCTGATTGCTAATATAAGGGTAATTTCTTGGAGATAGTAAGGTGTAAGCACTCTCAGTGGCTGGGGGATACATGAACCCCTGGCAGGAGAGGTTCAAGAGCAAGTGGCTTATGCACAAAGAGACTAGAGAAGTGTGATGATGGAGGTGATTACAATGTTGTTCTATAATGATGACCTCCTTACTCAGAGGATACGGGATGACAAAGGAAGCACAGGGCAGATGGTTGCTGAAGAAAGAGGTGGAATGAATGGCAGGCTGGCCCTTACTTGTGTCTGGGTGTCTGGAGGCAGGCAGGGTGATGGTTGGCAAAGTTCATCAGTAGAGAGCCAAGGCAAATAATCTTTGTCTAGACTGCAAGGATGAAATAGAAGCTGCACTTTGCCATCTCTTCAATGTTAAAGTGCTGTGACATTTATTTTATCCATGTTATATGTTAGATTCTCCTTGGCCTTTCTTTCTAAAAATCCCATATTATTTGCCTTTTCCTTAGTATGTTCAAGGATACATAGGAATAGAATGCCTGTTTATGAGTATATTTAGAGCTTGAGTGTTATCTGACTAATCCTACGATTTAGAAGTGTTAGCAGGGGAGTAGTAGCCAGAATGTGGACACTGAGAGCAAACAGAGCTGGGGCATTTGAACGCACAAGGGACTTTTCTTCTGACACTTTCCTTCACTGACTTTCTCCTTTTATTCCAACTCAGGTGCTAGTATGAAGGATCTAGCAGGGAATGGCAAAATAATTGTTCCTGGTATTTTTTTGGACTCTGGTAAATTTTATAAATATGAAAACTAGGTCACTTTGATTAATCACTTCCTGACTCTCCACTCTCAGCTTTACCACCTCTCCTCACCTTAAAATGTATGTTCTGAAACACAAAACTGATTGTGTACTGTTTAAAGTATTTCAGTGGCTACTCATGCTCTGAGACTCACTGTTCTGGGTCTCACTCATTCACTGCCAATCAGATCGCTAGGCCATTGCATGTTCTGCTCTCTCAGCCTGGGAGTCCATGTCCATGGACTTGGCTAACACAGTTCTCACTTTTCCTGGATGACTTGACCCCAGTGTCACCTCTGTTGAGAAATTTTTTAAAAAATCTCTTCCCATGTCAGAGTGTGGAGCCTTAATAGCCTGGACTTCCCTGAAGTCTCACTCATCACACATTTTAAAATTTGTCTCCGTACTTGTCTGTCTCCCTAACTCTAAAGTCTTTGGGATTATATCTTAGAAACACTTCTATCCCAAAATTCTAACACATGGCAGACCCTGAGTAAATGTCTGGATGAATGACTGCATCCTCACACTTGTACTCACAGAGCAACTTCCCGAAATTGAACACACTTCTTGGAACACATGATGGACAAGGCATGCTTAATGATTTTGTTTATTAAGTTCCTGCTCATGTGTGGCATAACAACTGGAGAAACTGTCTTCTTAGTTATAGCATTATTGTAATCAAATCTCTTGTGGGAGTCCATCGTGCTTGGGGGAAAAAGTGCAAGTCTATGGCTACTTAATTTCATCTTATCTTTACTAACGCAGCTTTAAAAGAAAATGTCATTCACTAAGTATATTAAGGGTGATTCTGATGAGATGTAGGCACAAAATAAAATATTTGTGGTCTTCAAAAAGTTGTTGTTCTTAAGTTTTTAAAAATGTCTTTTCAAGTGATATATAGAATATAAACATTGCACATATTAATGGCATACCATGTGAAAATTTGAAACAAGTGTACAATGTACAATATTCAAATCATATTAAAATAGTATTCTCTCAAGCATTATTTCTTTATAGTGAAACCTTGGAAAAAATCATTTTCTTCTGGTTTTTTGGAATGTACAGTACATTATTGCTATCTATAATCACCTGACTGTGCAATGGTGCACCAGAACTTCTCGCTCATTTCTAACTATAACTTTGTACTCACTGATCTGTCTTTCCTCAGCCCCATCTCCACCTCACCATCCCCAGACTCTGGTAACCACCATTCTATTCTCAACTTCCATGAGATCAATTTTATTAGGGTCTATAAGCAAGATCCTTCATTACTTGTCTTTTTGTGCCTGACTGATTTCACTTATCTTGAAATATTTCTGATGACCCAGTTGACTTAATTATAAAAGTGAAGTCTAAGATACAGTAGACAAATTAACTTGACCAACCCTGGAGAATTTCTTCTTGGACTTACTCATTGTTTCCACAAAGTGGCAGACACATACCATCAAATATCAGCAATAGAACAGCATACAACCTAGTAACGAGGAGAGGTGGAGTGATTTTTAAGAAGAGTATCTGAATGCAGTTACTACTGTAATTATTTGAAATTATCCACCTATAACTCACATAGTTATGATGGAAGTATTAACAGTAGAGCAAGTGTATTAGCAGTAGTGCAAGATAAATTAAGGCATAAAAATGATCAAAATGATAAATGACCAAAAAGAAAAGTAAAAAGCAAGGTGAATCTAAGAGCAAGATTATTATATAGGAAGTCCCCATGAAGTCTAATAGCACAAGTTGTATTCTTTTGCTTATACCAAATATAAATTTGTTTTTAGTAGAGAGGTGAGAAATAAAAGCAGAAACTGGCTTCTGAATTAGTCATTCCCTCTCCTAACAACTCAACAATAGAGGACTGGCAGAGCATGGTCAACTATTTCCTGGTCTCATTCTGTGAACCCTGCAAAGTTCTTTTCTTACTGAACAGAGAGGCTTGCTTGGTTTAGCAAAACCACAATGTGTTGAATGGCAGTTTCCCAAGCCACCTTGGAAGGTGAATGCTGTAGGCAAGCCAGATTGGTGAGGAAGGAACGTAGGTTTTCATGACACTGCTTTTTACTGCCTAAATTCCACACACTTTGGGGCCCACCTCAACTCCACTTTTAGACTTTGCTTGGCTACCAGCCTTAGAACCACTATGGCTGTTTGCATAAAGTCCAAAACTTGTTTGTCTCTTCAAAACCTCTCCTTTCCCTGTGTTTGCCTTTGATAATGTGTAGTAAATGTGGCATAACAAAAGTACACACTGCCTGTAAAATCCACTTCCTTCTTGCCCTGCAAATTTATGTGCAAGACGGTTTAGACTTATCATCTTCTTACTGGGCTACATACGTAACTGGCAGTAATTTCTTGTCCTGCTATTGAAAATTATCTGAAAAATATCATGCTCCAAGAATCCAAAATTTGTATCTAATATCACTCAGCTCTTAACTACCCTACAGGAAGTGAAAGTATACCATAAATTGCTAAAATTAATCATGGTCCCCACACCTGGGGAGAAGTGTAGTTGAAACGCTCGAGCCATAAAACCAGATGGTACACCATGTTTATATAAGCTGTTTGCCTAGAAACTGGACCAGATTTGTAAACACTAAATCAATATTTGAGGGTGAGGTGCCAGCTGTTTTTCAGGATGCCATTAAGTGACTGGAGCTCATCAGCTGGTCACAAATACGAGGCATCTTTCAGCCTGGCCACTGGACCTGCATTCCTCCGTTTCACAGCATCCATGATCTCCTTTCCACCATGCCCAGAGGTCTCAACAAACTGAACACAGATTGTCACCATACTGCCATCATTTTCCCTCAAGAGTTTTATGCATTTAGTGCTGGCAATAACTAACTAATGGACTTGCTGTGTATTTACTTGGCATCCCTTTCTAAATGCTCATTGACCAGCGATTCCCTCTGACTTGTGTGTGGTTTGGGTTTAATTTGCCATTTTCCTGTTGCCAGGGACCTCAGTGGTTTACACTTGTCATGCACCAATAAACTTTTTTATAATTGGAGAGACCTGTTGTGCTACTCAATGACACATGGCAGAGGGACCTTAAAAGCAAATTAATAATAAGAGCAGTTAAATGAGTATTTTGTCAAATTATTTGTTTGGGGACAACTGAAATCAATATGTTAAACTTAATTCCAACCATAAAGTAATAAAAAGATTGTTTCTATGATTCCTAACTCACCAAACTAAACGTTTCAGGAAATGCTGGTGTGGTTTTTATGTTTACCTCCATTAAACGTGAATGCAGTTCCATCCATATCTTATGTATATATTTCCTTTCCTATCCCGTGGAAACTATGGATTAAACAGGATGTTAATGTTTATAGGAGAGTCTTGTCAGGAGGCAGACTTAGTCATCAGTACAATATATTCTATGAAATGAGTTAGAATTATTGTTTTGTATGTTTGATAAAGTGGTAGTTAAATCAGTAAGTCACTTAACCCCATAAAACATTTTCTTTAATCAAAATAGATAAAAAATCCTGAGAATGAGAAATTATTAAAATAATATATGCAAAAATAGAGTAAAATACGGTATTTAGTCAATAAATTATTATTACTACTGCTCATATCATAATTTAAATGCTTAAAAAAAGCATGCTAATCAGGAGTGGTGTCACATGCCTGTAATCCCATATTTGGGAGGTTAAGCAATAGGATCTCAGGTTCAAGACCAGCCTCAGCAACTTATTGAGCCTCTCAGCAACCTAGTGAGATCCTGTTTAAAAACAAAATATATATTTAAAATAAAGGGGTCAGGAGTATTGATTGGAGGTAGAACACCCCTGGGTTCAATCCTTAGCACACACACATAGAAACACACACAAAGCTAAGAGCTTAACCAGAGCTACATATTTTAGATTTATATTTGAAAAGATATGTTTACATTGTAAGTTCATGGTTAAACAATTTACAAATACAGAGAGGTAAATGTATTAACTTTGAGTTTCAGATTTAATAAAGTTTTGATGAAAATACTAGTTTTCCTTTTTTTTATATAGAGATGATGTAAGAAGGTTGGGATGATTATTGATATTATAACTGCAAATTTGTATAAATGACTAAATTGGTAAGACTCTTTCAGATCAATCTGTCAAATATGAGGGTTTATTATAATATAAAGATGTACTTCAAAACCTAAAATACCTCAACTAGTTTAGAACTAATGTTTAAATTAGCAGATATATCAGAATAGAACAGAATAGACTTGGACAACAATAAATGACCATAAAGTGTGTGGCTAACCAGAGTGGATAATAACTGGTACTGAAGCAATCAGCTGTATAAAAACCAATAAAAATAGCCATGTGAATTCCCACCTCCCAGCATATGAATTTTAGGTGAACTAAAGGTATGTGTAGAGTGGGTAAAAACAACAAAACTGAAAGAAAATATAGGGTATTAGCTAATGATGGTAAATAAAACTACTTTCTAAGCATAAAATTGATTCAAATAAAGGAAAATTTTATTGACTATATAAATAAAAATTGTTATGATAAAAATCTAAAACTAAATTTGCAAGAAAATAACAAATTGGGAAACATTTATAATTGGTAAGAAAATCTTGAATTGCTTTAGTTTATGAAGAATTCACATATCTCAATAACAAAACCAATAGTATGGGAAACTGGGCCTAGAAGAAAAGTGAGCAATTCACAGTGGATTAGGAAATTTTTGAACCCACTGAGGAAATATACATTTAACAGGGTCACCCAATATTATATTCCTCTGTATTAATCAGCGTTTTCACAGCTAAAATCCACATCAACTGACCACACAACCTAGAGGAAGATTTATTTGTTCACAGCTTTGGCTATTTGGGGGTTGAGTCCATGTGAGGTCAGCATCTGTGGAGCTCAAGGCATGGCGGCACGAAGCAGAGAAAGGGAGAGCACAAGGCTTTGCTCTCACATCATGGAGGCTGGAAGGAAGGGAGATAGCAAGCGAAGGGAGGAGGAACCATATATAATCCCCAAGACCTCAGCCTCAGGGACCCACCTTCTCCAGCCACACATTACCAGCCTGGGGCACCACCCAGGCTGAGATTACAACCAAGCTCTGCATCCAACATTGCCACCCCATTGACATCAGGGCTGGAGGACACCCCAAATCCAAACCATTACACTCTGCCCCTGCCCCTTAGACCTCACGACCACCTCCCGATGCAAAATGCATTTAGTCCATCTCCATAAGTTCCCCAAGTCTTAAGAGTTCCAGCATGGCTGAAAAGTCCCCAAATCCAAAGTCTCTTCTGAGACTTAAAGTGAACTGTTGTGAGCCCCTGGAAAGGAAAATGAAGATTGAAATAAAAAGCAAGGTACGTGCATCCAATATACAATGACAAAGAACAAATATTTGCATTCTCAAAGGGAGGAATAGGGCCATAGAAAGAAGGAATGGGACCAAAACAATATCAAAATCCAGCAGGGCAGCCGGGCATGGTGGCACGCTTGTAATCCCAGTACTGTGGGAGGCAGAGACCGGAGGATCCGGGTTCACGGCCAGCCTCAGCTCTCTCTCTCTCTCTCACTCTCTCTGTCTCTACTTAGTGAGGCCCTCCACAACTTCGTGAGACCCGGTTTCAAATTAAAGTATAAAAATAGGGCCGGGGGTGTAGTGTGGAGGTAGAACGCCCCTGGGTTCGATCCCCGGTACCGCAAAAAAAAAAAAAAAAAAG
>PVJS01001115.1:0-23850 GCA_004027185.1 Glis glis | reverse complement strand
TCCAGCCTGGCTACAGGGCTCGTACCTTGTAGCCTTTCCTCATGGTTGTTCCATTTTTCTGGTGCTTCTTAATCTCGGGGTTTTAATCTTGCAACCTTGGCTTCACCCTCACAGTTTCACAAATTGCTCCTTTTGGGCCTGTTTGCAGGGATTCCAACCCTGCCACATGTTGTCTGGCTTCTCAGCTCTTCCTTTGAAATCTGGGAGGAAGCCTGCAGGACCCCTTTTTCTAGCAAAACTAGCAATACGTGAGTGCCGAGATGGACTGCCAACAGGAAAGGTCATCACACCGTCTTTAATTATTGCTGCTGGGGCCTTTTCAGGGCTGCTACTGGCCCTGACTCCATCTGCTGCCTCCATCATGGCCACAGTTTCCTCCTTCCTTTCTGCCATCTTCCTTTCTTCCACAACATCATCACTCTGGGCCACAGCTTTACATATGCCTTTCAGACCAAACTGCAAGTCTATAAAGTCTCTCTGCTTTACTTGCAGTTCCATAAATTCAGTGTACAATTCACTGAACACAGACATCAATATCCATAAGGTAGTTTGGATACTTTGCTGTTTTGAGATTTCCTTTGTCAGTTTAATCAGCTCATCATCTTTAAATTCAGCCTCACACAAAGTTTCAAGACATGGGCAAAATGCCGATAAGTTCTTTACCAAAATGTAACAGATGTGACCTCTACTCCATTTTCCTATAGAGTCCTCTTTGTCACCCAAAATCTCCTGAGCACAGTCTCTACAGTCTGCCTTTCTAGCCACATTCTGACCCTTTCATTTTCCTTTCACAAAACAGTTCCAAAGACTCATAATCCATATGGTCAGAATTTGATAAAGCCGTGGCTCCACTCTTAGTGCCATTTTCTGTCTCAGTCAATGTTCTCAATGCTATAATCCAAAACAACTGACCACACAATTTAGAGAAAGATTTACTTGCTCACAGTCTTGGAGATTTCAGGGCTCAGTTCATGTGAGGCGGAGCTCAAAGCATGGTGGTGGGAAGGGGAGAGGGGGAGAACACAAAACTTTTCTCTCACACTGTGGAGGCTGGAAGCAAGAGAGCAAGAAAGGGGAAGAGGAACCATATATAATCCCAAGGATGCAGCCCTGGGACTCACCTTCTCTAGCCACACCCTACTGGCCCGGGCCACCACCCAGATAAATCCATTAAAATGGATGGATTTACCTACTGCTGAGATAACAACGAAGCCTCACTTCCAAAAGTACCACCCCATTTATGTCAGGGCTAGGGGACACCCCAAATCCAAATCATTACACTCTCCTCCCAAGTTAACATATAATTTTACATTTAATTTTAAGTTAATTATTGAAGTTAATGATTCACATAATTTTAAAAATCAAAGGTCAAAATGCCTCTCCACCCCCCCAGTCTATTCCCAGCTCATCAGTTCAGTCCTAAGGGATAGTCAATGTTTGCAATTTCTTATAGAAGATTTCTATTTATGTATTTTTCATTATTTTTAATCTCATTTTTAATGAGGCCTTGGTGAAAATTTTGTGAGGATAAACTGTGGGTGACTGTGTAAATTGATGATAGTCATTCTGGCAAGCAATTTTAATTTTTTTTCCAGTGCTGGGAATTGAACTTAGGGCCTCACACATACTAGGCATGTGCTGTACCACTGAGCTACATCCCTACTCCCAGAAAAAAAGTTTGGCTATGAAAGTTTTAATACTTTTAATTGTGGATATTAATTCCCATTCCTCATTTTTGGAAATCTTTCTTAAAGCAATAACCAGAAACATGAATAAAGTCTTGTCAATGAACCATTAATTACATCTTATGTATAGTGGAGAAAATCTGGAAAATTTTAATATATAAATCACCATATGAAATGTGTTTCCTACACTGCAATGAGAGTGTGCCATTCCCCTCTAATGTGAGCAGAGTACACTACTGAGAGTTCTTATCCTCAGGAAAGATGGAAAAGAGTGGCAGACAAAAGAAGGAGAACGAAGCACACTGAGGGACGAGGAAGGTGGAGGATTTATAGTGTATCTCCACTTCTCAGTTTGTTCATTTATTTATTTTATGTACAACATCCAACTCCTTTTATTGTCCAACAAACCTCTAAAGATTGGGAGTATATTAGTGAAAAAGCCTTCTTAGCACCTTAGATTATAGGTGTGCAAAACCTTACCTAACTCTTCTGGTCAAATTTTAAGTCATAACTTGTTTTATAACTTTATGTATATATGTGGTTTCCCTATATCATTAAATTTACTTTGCTGAATATAATGCAAAACTAAAATATTTCCTAAAATGAAATAATAATATTTAAAATTCATATTCTTTTTTATTTATGCATTATAATCATACAGTTCAGAGTTCAGAGTGATAGAGAAATACATGCACACAGCACTTGTTGAGCCTCCCCCAAACTCCTACCCCTCTCCCTCACCCTCCCTGTGCATGACATTGAGATTGGCATTGATAATTTTGTGTATTACATCATGTCTATTGAAATGTTTCCCTCATCCAATCTCCCTCCTACTACCTGCCTCCCTCTCTTAGTCCCCCTCCATCATTCCACCAGAGTTTCTCCTCCTTTGTCTAGAGGAGACAATGTTTCCCAATTTCTCCCTAGCTTCCACATATGAGGGAAAACATCTGACCTTTCACTTTTTGTGACTGACTAATCTCACTTAGCATAATATTCTCCAGTTTCATACATTTTCCTGCAAATGACCTAATTTTTTTCTTTATGGCTGAGTAGAATCATTCATCAATACAGAAACATTAAAAGGAATAAAGGGAAATACATACATTATAACCTAAGAATTTCAAATGAATTAGATTAAAAAACATCTAGAAAGGGATAAGAGTTAATGATCACCATTTAACTCCCATAGTTTGATAAGAAAACAATATATAATCCATAAGAAACATGAAGAGATACTTCATAAAAATTGAAATGAACAGTAGACAAGAAATGATGTATGTGGCCTTACCACCAATGCAAATTAAAGCAAAAAGGAAAAAGATGAAGTCACTTACCCAAAATAATACAAAAATGTAAAACAGAAATAGTACCATTTGCAGGCAAGGATACAGGTAGTGGCTTTATATACTGGTGGACATGTAAATGGCTATGACTTCAGAGGAAATGGATCTACCAAATATCTATTAAAGTTAAATATACAAAATACTTACAGACTCATGAAATCAGTTTTAGGAATTTATCTCAAGAAAACAAAATCAGTTGATAAAAATGTATGCAAGAGTCCATTATAGTGCAACTACACTATGGAATTATAGTGCTTCCAACAACAAAAACCAAACAAAACAAAAATAAAAAACAAAGCCTTATCTGTTAACCTGAAAGATGTTAGTAATGGTTAAAGAGAGAGAGAGATACACATTGAAGAGTAATCTATCAAGTTTGACCCACTTCTTTGGAAAACAAACAAGTAAACAAATGTGGCACCCCTGCCTCTGCCAATCTAAATGCTTGTAGTTGATTATGGGATGGATATGGATAAAATTGTGTAAATACGTACATCCAGTTATTACTCAGAGATTTACACATGGCTACCACTAGGGAGAAAGATTATTTTCTTTTGAGTGATTTTTACAAATTATCATTACTTAAGTTAGTTTGACTTCTAAGGACAACTATGTTTAGGAATACATACTCTTCAAGACAATTATGTTAGTCTTTCAGTAACTCTACTAGAAAATTAGAAACCATTTATTTATCTGTCCTCATTTGGTTACTGAAGAAACCAAGATATTTTGCTACTATTTCTTTGTTTCATTTTATTTTAATTGCAATTAATTTCTCCACACATTTTATAATCGGTATTCAAATATCAACTGATTAAAAATAAAAGATAAAAATAATATTTTAGTATTATGAAAATCATTTGATATCATGGAATTCGTAAAAAGGACCAGACCACACTTTGAGACTGCCATCTTAGTATTGTCATCTAATAACTATGTGGAAAGAAAGACATGGACTGCAACTGCATGTATACCAACTAGATTATGTACCTAAATGAAAAATTCATAAAATTTAGCCCACTGGAATGTGTTGATTCTAAAGGAAAGATGAACTTAATTGTTTTCATATGGGTTGGAGAGAAATGGATAGAAATATTTGACCTTTCTGAAAGACCCCTGCCAGGATTGATGTTATGATTAATTTTAATAATTCCTTCCTCTCTCTTTGTTTAAGATTCTTGAAGGGACCATCCAGCTAGTCAAGTTAAGTCCCTTCCTGTTCCCTGACTTTCTACAAGTGAGAAAAGACAGGGTTTAGCCACTTGCTTTCCACGGTCAGAGGCAGAAGTTTTCCTAAAATTAAAAAGTGGAGTTGGATGCCAGAAAAGTAAAACTAAGGTAAGTGTGAGCTACTCTACCAAGAGAAGACTCTCCATCTGAAATCTTTAGTGTTCCTATAAATGTAGCATCAGTAGCTCCTGATAGTAGTCTGTATATTGACCTTGAATCTACTTCACACCTAGGAGATTGTCAGGCAATAGGGTTGTTGATAACTATAGGGCAGGAAGCATCTTACTGAAAAACAAAAGCAAAAACAAAAATGACAAAAACTTAAAATTTGAACAATGAACAAACTGCTTCATGTTATCCAAGTAACATTTTATACAGGACTCCCTTATAAATCCCTTGATATTGTACTAAATTTGAAGATATCATTAAACACCATTATGAGGAAATTAAAGTTAATTGTTGTTATCAGCTTGACTTCCAAGTTGACCTCCATAGGAAGGTACCACCTTCCCCCTTAAAACATTTGCCAGATGTTTTGTTCTCTATAATCAGCCATCTTCTAGTGTAAATGTTACTTGTTAGGAAGAAACCTGAGTAAAAGCTTCTTTGCTTAGAAACCACTATTCATATTTGAAAGTTTAGAAACTTTCAACAGATCCTTTGAGTGACATATTCGTTGGAATGTGGGAAGCCCCTACTTTGCAAACTCTTTTTTAATGGTTAGTCTCTGATGAGAAGACACGCTTAATCGAAAAGGAGGTCACAGCCCGTCTCACTTGTACAGAAAGGTCTTTCTAACACCAGCAATTTCGAGAAGAACCGAAGAAGTAATTAAGCTGCCAATAATTATAGAAGTCTCTTGCAGAATAAATTGCCCTTGCCCCCTATTTATTTTGGTCAAGAAACATCTTACAGGATTTTATTTTTTTATCTATGGCTGGTATGGCAAGTTACTCTTTTATTTTATGCTAAAATAAAGCTAGGGCAGAAAAAATGGTATACTGAATAAAGAAATATGGCTAGTTTCTGTAATAAGTATTTAATTTTAAAATGTAGGTCCACAATAAAAAACCTATAAATATCAGTGTTAGCTTATCATCTGACCTTTATACTGTTGAGAATAGATTTTAGATCATCCTTAATGGATACAGGACAGTGGTGTTCATGAATATACTTATCTATTTGTGTTAGCTACAATTTTAAATTCCTGCTTTTATCACTCTTAGAGCTATTGGGAATTCTTAGAAAGTCAGAATTCAACTTTTTTTTTACTAAAAGTAATGTATTTAAAATAAATATTTAGAGTAGTAATTCTTAACCACCAGTAGGATTAATGGGGATTGACAGTAAGGGTTGAATATAAGATTGGGGTGAAGGGCATTTGGGAAGGGAGTTAGGTATAATTTGAGATAGAAAATCTGATTTAATAGTTATATTTATTGTAATTAAAATATGATTTATTTAAAATTTTGAACAACATTCTAGTTAAGTGTTAAGGCAAATATAAATTGTTTTTCTTTTATTTTTCCAAAGCGGGCATGGGTTAAACATGGTTGCGAACCCTCAATTTAGAGAATTACAATTTTGTTGTCCAAAATGATGCCCTGGACATCAAAAGGCTCTGTAATAGTGACTTACTATAATTAAAGTTCTTTTAGACTCCGAAATTCTTAGGTGTCTGGCCAAATGTTAATAACCATTGGAGTTGGGTGATAGGTACATGGAAGCCCATGTAATTCCCACCTCTTTGCATTGTTTAAAATTTTTCATAAAAAAGATTTAAGAGTTAGATGGTTACAAATGACAGTAGCTTGAAATAATCAATGATAAAAATGTATCTGAAGATTAAAAACATTTTGAAGGGAAGAGATAAATTCTCATCTATGCTATTGCTTTTTTAAAAATTAAAAATGTAATTGCAAAAACTCCTGTCACTAGTTTTGTGGTGAAGGATTAAAGATGCACTATTATAAATACATAATAAATTGGCAGTACTTAATAGAGAGACACAGAGAGGTAGGGAAGGGTGGGTGTGAATTTAGCCATGAATCAAGAGAAACCAGATTTGTAGACAGAGAAAGAATCAGAGATGATGAAAGTACACAAGCCAGAATAGAACAGAGAGAAAATGTAGAATTTTTTAATCTCATAGAAAGGAGATATCACCCAAATTAAGTGGATAGACTTTTAACTACCTAGTACACAGAGAAATCAACTAGGCTAAAGTCATTTGGGTTTTGAGACCTAGTACCACTTACTTTTCAAGCGATCAAAATTTCCTCTTGGTAAATTCATGTCCTCAATTACTGGCAAGCCTTCCTTCTCTTTACCTTCTTCCTACTTTCATTTCCAATACCATTTTTTTTCTGGGGATATGTGTCAACTTCTGGATTATGAGAGAGCTGAAAGTGAATAAATTGTTGAAACAAGGAAGCCCATGCTTACAAATATATTTGTTTGTTTTTCTGGAAGAGTTAGGAAAACCGTAATTGGGGCAAGCAAGATGTAGATCTCAAATATTTGGAACTTTTTCTTTAGGCTACATGAATTTAAACCTGCAACCCATGTTTTGGTTAGTTTCTGTTAAATCATTGGGATAATTGGGCTCCCATGAATGATGACATGAGAAATCGATCTCTGTAGAACCAAAAGTCTGATTAGTGACTTTTTGGTTTGTTTTTGGTTTTCAATTAATTTTTTAAACAAAAATACATTTATTGCAAATTTCTTAAAATAGTCTTAAAAGTTATTAAGTAGTCTATTTAAAAAATAGTTTTAAAAGTTTGTGAGTAATTACCACAAATTTATCCCTAACATACTGAGTCATATAGCAGCTGATGATCAACATCGTATGTTGATGAGCTTGTTCTCAGCAAGAAACGTTTTCTTGGATATGTTCTGTTTGGAGTTCTCAGGCTCTGATGGCATGGACCTAGTAAAATTTGGAGTTGTAATTATCAAGCTCATTTTGTTGCAGACATAATTTGTGTCTGTATTTTCAATTATCTTTCTTCTTACCTTTTCTTTGTTTTACTACCTTTTTTACACTCTATAGTTGATATACATTATTCAATAGAGGCAGCCCCCAAAATAAAGAAAATTCTTTCTCCTCCTCTGTCCTGTTTTTTAAAATAATGCTTATCCACTTAAATTGAGTCATTATGTCTTTGGAAAGCAAGGCTACATAATGTACCAGAAGGATTCCCCATGAATATTGTTTGTGGGGCTAAGCTGAAGAAAGCCTATTTTTAATTTTTTAAATTTTTTGTGCTTGTGATTGAAATCAGGAGTATTCTGACCCCAAGTTAAATCCACAGCCACTGTTTATTTTGAAAATAATCTCATTAAGTTGCTGAGTATCTCACTAAGTTGCTGAGGCTGGCCTTGAACCTGTGATCTTCCTGTCTCAGCCTCCCAAGTACTGAGATTACAATCATGGGCCATCATGACCAGCTAAGAAAGCCTATTTTGAAGATGCCTCAGGATAGGTTAGTCTTCCTTCAGTTCCTTGGTCCCTCCCTCCTTTGCTTTCTTTCCCTCTCCCTCCCATCCTCTCCTCTGCACTCTCTTCCTTCTTCCTCTTTCTTTCTTGTCTTCCTTTCTTCTTTTCTCTTTCACTCTTTCTATATTCCTTCCTTCCTCACTCCTTCCCTTTTTTCTTCCTGTCTTGGTTTCCTATTGCTGCATAGCAAACTTCCTCAGACTGACTGGTATCAGACAATAATCATTTTAACATGTTTATGGGTTTTGTAGGCCAGAGAGTCAGGAAAGGCATAACAGGGATGGCCTGTCATTTCCTCAGTGCCTGAGGCCCAGGCTGGAAGCATTTAAATAGCTGGAAGCTAGAATACTTTGGCTATTTCTTGACTCTCTTATCAGGCAAATCTATGACTATGATACAAAAGTTGGCCACAGGTGGAACTGAACACATACAACATGGCCGTTGGTGCCGCTTGAGCTTCCTCGCAGCATGGAGACCTCAGAACGGTCAGACTTTATACATGGCTCAGGACTGAAAGAGTGAGTGACTGTCCCAGTGATGGTGATTGAAGATGCATGGCCTTTTGTGATCTTGCTGCAGAAGCCTTTTAGGATCATGCCTGCCAAATTTTATTGACTAAGGAGGTTATAATCCCACCCAGATTCATGGGGAAGGGATAAAGACCCATTTTTCCATGACAGGAGTGATCAAAGTAATCACAGTTATGTTTTATAAACATCATATTGCCTTCCTTTGACAGGCATTTGAAACTTCCTGTCCATGTCTGACTGTGCATTTAACTGACCATAAGTGTACATTCATTATGAACTGTAGGTATTCCTGCACAGAACAGAAACCCTTAGCTCATCTAGCTCTGTGAAATAAAATGTCTCCTTCAAATTGAAAGATTGATAAAACTTTTAACCCAGAAAGTATAGTAAATTTTGACTTTCTTTCTTTTAAGTACTCTGGAACATTAATAGGGAAATAAGGTACCATGAACGGGGGGTGGGTGGCATAAATGGAGAATCACTGCTCTGAACTAATGATATCTTTTTTTTTTTTTTTTTTTTGCGGTACCGGGGATTGAACGCAGGGGCATTCTACCTCCGCGCTACGCCCCCAGCCCTATTTTTTATACTTTATTTTGAAACCGGGTCTCACGAATTTGCGGAGGGCCTCACCAAGTAGAGATAGAGAGAGAGAGACAGAGAGAGGGAGAGAGAGAGAGAGAGAGCAGAGGCTGGCCGCGAACCCGGATCCTCCGGTCTCCGCCTCCCAAAGTACTGGGATTACAAGCGTGCGCCACCACGCCCGGCTGAACTAATGATATCTTTATCCTGGCTTCTCTGACATTGTTTGTACATGGGCCCCATGTCCCATGATCTAGGTAGGGAGGGGACATTACCTTCAGGGAAGCTCCAGGCATGAAAGTAAAGTTCATGTAACTGAGCAGCTGTTTATTTCTTTTCCTTCACCTTCACCAGTAATCAATTGGTAATCTATAAATTCAAGAATCACATTTCATAATTAAAGAAAAAAGGCAATATATAGAATGAATCAAGGAAAGCATTACAAGAGAACTTTCTTTTCCTCTTTTTTTTTTTAACTGAGAATGACATGCCTGGTGTATTTCAGAGTCTAGCCACATGTGTTGTATCACTAAATAGAGACATAACAGCAAAACTCCCAACATCATTTAGACAGTGTAGATTTCTCAGTTCAGTGATTTTGATGTTGATAGAGACAGACTTCCCTTGAAAGGGCAGTGATCTGCATGCCTCTTGATCACTGTCGAGGTGCAGACTAACATTATTTCATATGGAACTAGAAAATTCCAGTTTCTTTATTTCTTTGTGGGATAATTTCACATGTGGACTTTCAGAAGACTTCATATGTGTCCTGTTAATGAATTACAACTGCTTATGGCTACAGTGTCTGCCTGATAAAGGATTGAGGGTGCATATAGACATATCCACCAGGGGAAGGTTTGCTTTCTGCAGCATTTCAAACAGCTCTCCTAGGAACTTGGGTGACATGTTTGTCACTTCAAATGTATTAGTATTGAAATTGTAGCACTTCACAATTGAAGTGTATTACACACTCCAGGTACAGTAAACTACTGTATTTGAATTGAATCATACAATCATAGGTATTAGAGCTAGAAGAGACCTATTAGGTTATCATGTCCATCCACTGCCATTTGGCATTGTTATTTACAACACATAGTTGCATCTAGAGTTAAATGCCTCAAACAATAGGACTTCTACAACAGTGCCATGCCAAGAATATTTTCTTTTATTTTATTGTCTAAAAGACTTGTTCATTGAAACATTTTTCTTATATTCAGCTGAAATTTATTTTTTGCTCAATTTCACTCCAATGTTCTCATACTCCAATCACCATCCCTTAATCTTCCTTCTCTTTTATCTCTTCCTATAAGTGCCACTGTTTTAAAGACTGAGTCATTTAATGACCATATTTTAAACTGCAAAACTGTGATTTATTTTCAGCCCAAATTATGTGATGTTTTTTCAGGTTAGCTTCTCAAAGAAGTGGACACTGGAACAGGGATAAGAGTACAAATGCCCCCCCCCCCAAAAAAAAAACAAAGAAAAAAAAAAACATGCTGGGAAGTGATTAAAGAAGAGAGACAGGGGAGAGAAGCAAGCTAACAAAGTGAATGATCAAACCGGCTGCCCTTGAGGGTAAGTGGATATTAATGCTTCTGCATGTATTGAAGATGCACATAGAATATGCACCTCTGAGAGACAAGGTGAAGGTACTTACACACAAACTCTTGTTAGTCATTGGTTTCAGTCTACTTCCAGGGACTGTTGGTTTCTTGGCATTTCTGGCTTGCCCTCTGCATGACAGAATGGGTTGTGGTCCATGCAGAAGGCCTTTGGTGCACTGAAGGTCTGAGCTCTTATTGACTGCAATGGTAGGGTCTGAGAGATCTGGGTGGGACAGAGTTTGCCAAGAGTTATGTCAGGTCATCAGTTGAAATTCATGTATATCTTTATTTTGTTTGTGCGATACTTGTAATTTATTTCCACATAATCATTTTGTCTGGATCAAAGGCATGTTATTAAATAATACTGTGAGTACTTGGAAGTGTTTTTTCCTATAGAAAGGCAACATTTAATTTAGAAGAACATACAATGTTATTTTCAGTTATGCTTGTTCACAAGTACAACAACTCTCTAGCAGCTTTGTCTTTAACTAAAAGATAGTATCTCAAAGGACAGAAAAATACATTTTAAAGAGTAAAATTAAAGTTTCATAGAAAACACTTTTTTTGGTGCTGTCTACCACTGAACTACAGTCTCTGCTCCTAGACATGTTAATAGAAGCATGTGGACATATGTATCAATATGTCAGTGTTGTTCCTAAAAGTCTATAATTTAGTATTACATTAATCATTACATTATATTTAAATCATCAGATTCTGTTTTGTTGAATTTTTCTAAGTCTTACATTTCATATGAGGAATGATTCTGGATTATTATATTTATGCAATAACATGATTTTCAAAACCTTAGGTGTAACCAACATAATTCATTCTTTTTAAGTTTAGTGCTCAGAAACATGATTCAAAGTTTATCACTTCTTGTTTGATGTTGGAGTCATGAAATACAATGCAGTTGAATAACATATGTCCAATTGTTTATCTAGCTTTAACACCATTGTTCCAAAAATTGGACACATTATTGGAGGCTTTTAATATTCAGTAACTATTTTGTAGTATTGTGAATTGAACTCAGGGCCTCACACATGTTAAGAAATATTTAGTAACATTTGAATAAATACATGAATAGATGTCTTTGGGCATATATTTGAGGAATGACTTATTTAAAAAATAACTACATGAAATTAGAAATTTTTTAAAAAAACGATGATTATTAAATTTCTTTAATTTCACCTCTTACTTCGGTTTTACCTGGTCTTTATGAAATTGACTAAATATACAAGATGTTGTCAATGGGTGACCTAAGGAAAAAGACTAGTAAATTAGTACAACATTATTAATAGCAACTAAAATTGAGAGATAATAGAATATATATGTTTCTGGTTTCTATTCATACAAAGTTTCCTGGTTTTCACTTATAGTCTCTGTGATAGATTGAAGCTAGTTATGACTAGAGTATCATCTAGTTTCCAATTTCACAATAGATTGCGAGTAAGAAGATACAAAGTGCAGAGGATCTTTAACAAACTGTTGTAGCCACCGAGAATTGATTGTATTTGATATATCAATGGTTCTCAGAATCTCCAGAATTACCAGGAACTCAAGACATCACTCCCAGAATTCCCAGTGCAGCAGGTCTGAGCTGGTCCCTGAGAATGCATGTTTTTAACAAGTTTCCAGGTAATGCTGTTGCTGCTGATCCAGGGACCACACTTTGAGAACCATTGGCATAGACAATGAACAAAAGAGGAGAAATACAAAAACTGTGAAAAGATTTATTTATATGGATGTATAGAGGAAAACCCAATATTAAACACCAGGATGGGATCATTAAATGTAGGGGGAATCTTCCTGCTCACATCAGTAGATTCTGTGGCCATCACTATATTTTATATAATTAAATATTATCTAAAGGGGTACTTCTGACTTATCAAGAATGATACATGCATAAAAACTCATGAAGTAGTTATTATGGTTCAGATATATATCAATTCAATATAATTTGGCTGATGAGAAAAGGGTCAATATCAATAAAAGGATAAAATACTAGATTTCTAGAAAACTTATCTATTCAGAGTGGTTGATTGCCATGTGTCCTATGTGATAGACTGAATAATAACCACCACAAAGATGACCATGTCCTTATCACTGGAACCTATTAGTGTTACAATTTATAGGTAAAGACACATTGAGGTGTTATTAAGTAAAGGATCTTAAAATGGGGGGATTATCCTTGAACACGTATGTGCGCTCAACGTAGTCTCAAGGGTTTTTACAATAGGGAGGCAGGAGGTAAGAGTGAGCAGAAGTCAATATGACAGTGGAAGCAGAGACAGGAATAACATGGCTACAAGGCAAGGGATGCTGACAGCCTCCAGAAACTGAAAGGGACCAGAAACGGGTTTTCCCCTGGAGCCTCCAGATGAAACTGCTGACACCAACAGTCCTGCTGACACCATCATTTTAGACCCTTAATACTCATTTCAGACCTCTAACCTTGTGTCATCCTTAAAGAAGAGGAGGATAGTAAAACACCATGTTCCCAAAATGCCCCTTTCCATTCCCCCAAAAACCTAACCAAGTAAAGCAAACAATGAGAGCAGGTCTGGTCTGGAACGTCCAGATACATATTATCTTGAAGCACATTGACTTTCTCTCATGTGCTGGGAATTAGGGCACATGAGTGTCATTCTTGCATGCATGTCAAGTTCCTTGGTGTGCTGGTCATATAAGGAAAAAAAGCAATCAAAACAAACTAATGTCACTGCTTCTGCAGCCTAATACAGCCTTCTCCCCACGGTAACTGGCATGGCTCAGAGTGTGGTGAAGAGGGAAGTGCTCATCCAGGCAGCTGACTCTGGACAAAGTATCCAGAAGTCTGGAGGTGCTATTTTCTGGCAAAGCACTGGAGGCGGCCTCTGAAATGAAGATGCAGCTGTCATTTCTCAGTAGACCTTGAATCTCACATCTCATGTCCCTGTGAGCAACCTTTTCCAGTGTCCTAGGATAATGGGGCTGCGGGCATTACCAAACTCCAGAATTATAACAGGAGAAATTTAGGTTATTTTAAGACACTAAGTTCATGGTAAATTTCTGTAGCACCAATAAAGAAATTGATACACCCTGTGAAGCCAACATTTTCTTTTATTATTATTATTATTATTATTATTATTATTAATGTAGCAGCGCCATTTGTTGTGGATGTTGTTCATGTTGATTGCTTCATTAGAAGTCTCTCACATGAATGACAATGGATTCAACATGACAAGATCTGAGGAGGCCGGGGAGGAGATGAGATATCTCTTCTCTCTCCTGCCATTCTTTTACCAGCATCTTGCTTTTACTGAGCATTATAACCAAAACATAATTGATCATAGGAGATAGCAAAGCAGTGATGGGGTGAGTCAGGGGAAAACAGCAAGGTAGTCACAGATGAATCAGGGAAGGAAAGGCTAAACAAAGAAGATGTCAGGGTCTTTGCTTATCGGTCTCATGGTCCTTGGAGATTTGTCTGTGTGGAGAAATCTTCACTTGGGTGGGCAGTTTGTGCCCCTCCCAAGCTGGGCCAAGGTGACCTCAAAGCTGATGACTAACAAGGCCCGCAACAACTCTATAATCATTGGGTTTCTCAAATATTATTATCTGTGTGTGCATACACAATGTCGTCCAATGTATGGAGATGGTAAAACCAGGCCATAGGACAAGTAGGAAGCAGTTATGTCTGAAAGAATTTGTGTAGCAGGCTTAGAACCTTATTAGGCTGTTTCCCTTTTGTTTGTTTAGTTATACCTAATGGTTCCAGGAATTATATTAAGCAAAAGGTTGTCAAAATTTTATGTGAAATATCGGATAGTAAATGTTTTAGACTTTGTGGGCCAACTGGCAAAATCAAGAATATTATATAGGCACTTATAAGAGAGGAAAAAAACAAATTTCTATAGATATTTTATTGATGAAATTAAAAATAAAAATTATTTTTATGTCACAGGTCTGCTAATGAGATATGGTTCTTTTTTTGGAGGGGGTGTTAACATTTTGCTCAATTCGAGTTAAGAGAATTTTTGTTATGATCAAAATTGATGGAAAATGTGTATCTGTTAATGTTGATGATCATGCTAACTTGTATGTTATAATTGCTGGATGTGGTTTCAGCTTTCTGTGGTTCCATCTTTACGTTGTAGAATCATTTCTTCTGTGCTTGCTATTTATCTGCTTAGAATTTTGTGTTTATTTTTTAAAGTTAATGTCCTTCTAATAACTTCTTATTTAACTTTTTAAATTACAAGTTAACAAAAATTTGAATCCATTTTCTTTAAATTCAGTCTTTTCTGGGATGCTTTGTTAAGCGTACAGTATAAAGTGAAGCATAGTTTAGTTATTAGTGTTGCTGGTCTTTATTTACCAATAAATAACTTCAAGATATGCATCCATTACAATTCAAGTAATTATTCATAGTTATTCCTAAAGCAGATGGAGATACAGACATAGGCATAGACACAGATAAATGGCACTAAAGTGTATGTTATTTTTGAATAACTGACTTTTGTAAATAACTGATTTGAGACTTTCTTTTAAACAAATTAACTGGGTTAATTTGAATTTTACAAGTCATGGCTTTGTAATATACTGTCTATGTATATTTGCATTTTTCTCTGATAAACCAAACAAATATTCCATATGATTCAAGATAGTATTTTTTTGAGGACTTATGTCATTTAATTATTATTCAAAGGTGGGTCAATTGGTTAAAAAAATCACTATGTGAAAGTTGATTTCACTATGTGAAAGGAATAAAAAGTACCTTTTCTTAAGAATCCAGTTGTAACAGAATGTTTTTGAATACGGCAAAATAATCTGGCTTAAACAAATTTATCACTTCACAAAACAAAAGTCATCTGGAGATAAGACACTACAGGTTTTAAAAATCAGAATCCTAGTATGTCATTAAGCATCAACATTCCTTCAAACTTTCCTGCCATCCTCCATACCCTGGTTTCAACCTCATGCTTGGCCACATGACAACAAGGTGATCCTCATAGTTACAGGCATCTCTATTTCACGTGGGCACATAAAAGTAAAGACCAAACCAAAACCAAACAAAAGACTAAAAATAATTTTAAAAAGACAATTTCTAATTTCTTATTCCTTTTTTATTATTATTTATTTTATTATATATTTTATTTTTTACTTTTTGAGGTACTGGGGATTGAACCCAGGGAAAATGAGAATTTCTAGTAAACTTTTATCTAAATAGTCTCTTTCTCCTCCCTTTTCACAAATCATCTACAAAATCTATCCACATTTTAATTTAATTTACAGTGAAAAATTTGTTTTATTTTCATTATTTTTTACTTCTGTTTGATCTTTCTGTTTGGTATCTCCCGCATGGACTGCTTCTATTGTCTTCTCTCTACTTTGTTCCCATTGTTCCCACACCCAACACGCCCTGCATTCCTTTGCTTAATTAATCTTCATGAAAGACTGGCACTTTTGGGCTGCTTCTACCTGCACTTGATGGTTCCCAACTCGTGGTCTTTCCCCTGAAATCTGGCTCCTCTTCTAGTGTTCTCTAGATCAGGAAATGAAACCCAAATATAATAGCTCAAGTCAGAAATCTGTGTCTTTTTCAAAACTCTCCATATAACATATGAACTATCCATTCCCAAATCCTGATTACGTTATCTCCTAAGTATCTCCTCAATTTCAAACCTCTTCAGCCTCACTGCTGTTGTCCTGGTGATGCACACTACAGGCATCCCTGCTTTGGATCCTCAGCTACCTATTCTATCTCACTTAGCTTTCATCATGTAAAACTGCTCTTCTCATACAGCCAGAGGCTCTTTTCAAGAGTAAACATTTCATCATATGACTTCTTCCCTCTTTACATCTCATCCCCCTCTTCTGTTCCTTAATTAAAACACAAGTTGTTTTCCATAATTCTTGGGATGAATTCCTAATTCCTGAACTTGTCCTACAAGGTACTGGCTATAAGGCCAGTGCCACTTTCCCAAACTCATTCTGAGTCATATTTCTCTCTATATTTTCTTCTCCAACCACATTAGCCTTCTCTTGGGCCCTTATTTTCTAAATAAAGAAGAAATCCTTAGAGACTTCATTATTTACATGAAAGTTGGTAATTCTTCAGATATCATCTAGTGTGATTCTCTAAAAACACTTTCTTAAACTTTTCTTGGAAAGTCAAATTTCTACTATTTGCTCTCATGTTACTATGCATCTCGGTTCCATTTGTCATAGTTATAATTTTGTATTTATGTGATTATTTTTCCACTAAATTATTAGTTCCATAAAGAATGGAATTATGTCTCCTTTTGTGGTTGATGGTAGATAAGTGTTTTTGAATGAATGAAAAGAAGTAGGTCTCATTCTAGGTAGGATAAATCCTAATCCTGTTTGTCAACCTTTCAAGGCTACCCACAATTTACTGATCCTACCTTTATCATCTTACACTTCAGGAGAAGTAAATAACATTTGAGAGGGAGAGCTCCAGAGGGGTTTCTGTTTGCCCCCATTGGCTTCAAAACACATCTCATTTAGGTGGAAGAGAATGCATGAATAAAGTATATAAAAAGACAAGAATGGAAAACTTACAATTCTGAGATTGTCCTTTGTTCTTCAAGGGTTTAGAAATAATTAAAACAATTAAGAAGACGACAGCGTCAGCTTGAGATGCGTGGCAGCTACAATAATACTATGCACCTGGAAGTGCACTCAGGATGTTAAAATGAAGATTGTTTTGAACAACCTCAACGTAACTTGAAGCTGCATTTTTGAATTAGTAATATTAGGTTTTTATATTTCTGCAACAAATTAAATCTTTTTGAATTCTAGTGCCTGCATATGCTTAGATTGGTCATATTGAAGTAGAGCCTTTCTTCCTTTCTTTCCTTCCTTCCTTCCTTCCTTCCTTCCTTCCTTCCTCGCTTCCTCCCTCCCTCCTTCCTTCCTTCCTTCCTTCCTTTTTTCTTCCTTTATCCTTTCCTTTCCTTTCCTTTCCTTTCCTTTCCTTTCCTTTCCTTTCCTTTCCTTCCTTTTTCATTGAATCCAGAGGCATTCTGCCTTCAAGGTACACCTCCAATCCTATTTAATTATTAATTTTGAAACAGGATTTCACTAAGTTGCTGAGGGTCTTGCTAAGTTGCTGAGGCTGACTTTGAACATGCCATCCTCCTGTCTCAGCCTCCCAAGTACTAGGATTACAGGCCTGCACCACCACACCTGTCTAGGAGGTGTTCTTCACACTAAGTAACGTGTGGAGACGGGTGGTGGAGAAACAAGATTCTTGTTATTTCAAGAGACAGTGCATGCATTAGAGGGAGTATGAACAAAATAACAGACACTGAGACAAAACAGCATTTTTGTGTGGGTGAAACTTGGATGTATACAAGGTGTTTGGTATTAGGAAAGACAGAGCTAGAACAAACTTCACAGAGGTAAATACCACAAGTAGAAGAAAAGTATCTTTCCCTACTGGGTGAGAGAAATATTTAGACTGAGGTCCATCAGTAAGTCTTCTTGCTAACTGCAAGAAAGAAATGGAATTTGACCACTTAGAAGATAAGTGATGGATTTATATTTTTATCATCACAACTCCAGATAACTCAATTATTGGCCATACTCTCTTGAATTAAAATTGCTAAAGTAACTTCCAACTACTCATGCTGGGTTTAAGCCCTGACATTTTTTTTTATTCTCCACTTTGTTTTATGGTCAACTCAAGGTGGTTCTATGCTCAAAATATGAAAGAATGGAAGGAGTCTCACAACTCAGAGCTGTGCACTTGTGTCTTTGGGAGTATTCTTTCTCCTCAAAGCAAAGTCATGGGTCATGGTGCGCTTCAAAAATGGAATTCTTTGTAAAAACCAGGTGTGCTCAATAAAATAAGGAACAATTTGGGAGTGCAAAGTTCTCCTGGAGTTATAGTCTATAACTCTGTATCTAGTATTATACAACCTGACACTTGTTAGGATTTCTTGTTATTACTCTTAAGCTGAGAAGCTCAAAATAGCTGCTTTTGTATAGCCTAGTAATAAGACTGTGGGGCATCGTTGAGGGAAAGCTTAAGTTTGGAGGGACCAATGTAGGGAGAGAGTGCCTTTGACAGTCTGCTGATTGGTAGATAGGACCAAGGTGAGGGAAGTGATAAAATGCACCAGGGCCTAAAGTCCCATCAGTGGACAGTGAAGGTGAGTGCCCATTTTCCCCCTATAAGACTTTGGTAGACTGCAGTAGAGGGACTGCAGTGGTAGGCTCTAATCAGCACATGATGAGGGGTGAGAAGTGCAAGGGTTGCTTTTGGCACTGCAAGCTACAAATTTTACTCTCATTCCCTCTTGATGGCAAAATGGTTGCTGGGAGAGGACATAAAGGTTAGGCCACACTAGACCAATTTACACATGTTAAAATGGTCTAGATAAGTAATATGCTTTTTCTCTTAGCTTTAAAATTTTGATGCAATCTTGAGTGCTTTTTTATTTAAATTTAAATATGCATATAATGAGTGCTTTGAAACTAGGGCTAAACATAATGTTCTCAAACAGAAGCACTGTCTGTAAAATTCTATAAAGGATCCATCCAGAATAAGAGGAAACTGACAAGTTTAAGGAACTGTTTTTGCTTTGAAAAATAAAAACACTAGACAAATTGGCTATAAAAGATGCTAAAATACAGTCAAAATAAGGCACACAAGATGTTCTCTACTGGAAAAATCATGTTTTTTTTTTAGCGGTTTGCATATTATACCTTATATAGCGAAATTGCAGAAAGTTTTGTACTTTCCAAGGAAATTGCAGCATGGTTTATGTAGATTTTTTTCATAGAAATGCAGTTCATATAAATTTTCTTATACAACAACCTCTACTATGTACGTAGCCCTGATCTACTATTGGGGCTTCATTTAAAGAGGAAAGTAGAGAGGGTGCTGATGATCTGGTGAGGCACATGGTCCAATAAATAAGTCAGCACATTGTGACTTGATAAGTGGCATGATGTGAACCTGAAAAAAGCTCTGGAAACACACAAGCCGAGGACGCACATGTGACCTTGGGGGAAAGGCTTCTTCCAGGAAATGAATGGAGGTGGGCCCTGGGTGGCAGATAAAAGTTTATTAGAAAAGAGACTGAAGTCCCCAAAGAAGGCAGAGCCTGGTAAGATCCTCCATACCGCGGCAATGTGAAAACTTAAAAAATACTGAACTTAGCATGTGGAGGTAGTGCTGTTTAGTGTTACACGGGTAAATTCACTGAAAGTGAGGGCAGGATGGTCTCCCAGTGAGCTTGTGAGGAGGTGGAAGGTAAGGAGGAGGGGTATAGGGAAGAGCAGCTGTGCATTTATAGAACACTTTAATGCAAAAGGTTTCCTTACTTGTTCTTGGTCCTCCTCATAACCCTATGAGCTAAAGAAAAGGGGGTGTAGGGTATTAATTCCCTTATTTCATGGTTGAGAAAATTGAGATATGAAGAGGGGAAGAAACATGCCCCAGGTCAGGCAATTTCTTAGTAATAGACTGAGACTGGAGTACAAATTGTTCAACCCTTCAATTGACCACACTGCCTGCAGGCTGATGCATATCTCTGACCCTCCTTCTGTTTCAGTGTGAATTTTCTTGAAAATCCTGAAGAAAACTATGTATCCTCTTTCTGCCAAGAAACAAGTACCTGCGTACATACTCATGCACATGCACACACATTTTGCATGTCATGTCATAGGATCCACAAAAACCCATCTAAATTTCAGAAAAGCCTGTCTGGGGGAACTGAGTTCCATGTTCTCTACTTGGGCATGAGGACTTGAAGAGAGAGGGACCAGCCCCAGTTGTGTTACTAGGATCTAGGACTGGACCAGGTCGTTTCAGGATGAGCCCGTGCCCATCCCCACGCAGATCCCAGTGGGATGGGTCAGGGTTGCTGCTTTCGCTGTCCTGGCCTTGCTGACTGTCTGGGGCTCACTGTCAAGGTGTGGGGCCTGTACGATACACTTCACCTTGCATCCTGAGTTGAAAATGAAAAATCTAGTTGCTATACACATGGAATTCTCTGTTAAAAGAAGGTGCAATAAATATTTTGTTCTAAAATTTGAAATGTATGTATTTCCACAGTGATAAGCCTGAAATGGATGGTAATGCCTGTTTACATTATATTTATAGGCTAAAACTAATGGCAACCACACTTTTTAGATTCTAATTTTTTAGGCATCTTTTCTATATTTTAGTTTTGGCAAAAAAATATACAAAGTTGAACAAAGTGAATGTTATTGAGGTTTCAGGGTTTTAAAGGCATACTTTATCAAAGGGCCTTTAACTAGCAACTTTGTTCCCTTGACTTTGGCTGGTTTTGTTGTTATTGTTGTTTTGTGGAACTAGTGATTGAAGCCAAGGGTGTTATACCTCTGAACTATACTCTCAACCCTATTTTATTTTTATTTTGAAACAAGGTCTTGGTAAATTGTCAGGGCCTTGCTAAATTGCTGAGGCTGGCCTCGAATCTGTGATCCTCCTGTCTCAGCCTCTCAAATACTGGAATTACAGACATGCATGACCACAGCCAGCTTTTAGCTATTTCATCAGTGCTAAAGAGTGGAAACAAGCATACTCAAAGTGCTTAAAGTTTAATTTTGATGTGTGAAAATGAAAACACTGTCAATCTCATTTAGGAGGAAATGTGACTTAATCCTAGCCCAGAGACTCCTCGGGCTGCAGTCACCTTTAACATTCACCTTAAGTGGATTTGGAATCCCAATTTTCACTTCCCCACACCAAAAATTTCTCATTCCCCCCACATATTGTGTCCACTTACAGTCCCCCTTTGGAATCAATGTGTAAAATAAAATGAGAAAATGCTTAAGTGAATTCTGCCTAAGTTTTCTGTCCCACTAGAGCTCTGTGAACGGGGAACAAAATCTGCACATTTTCAAGTCTTGGGGTTACTTTCACTCATAGCTGGTGAACCTCTGAACTCCTTCTCATGTCATCAAGTTGAACTTTTGAACTTTTCCCGAGAGCCCATAGGCCTGGAGGTGAACGCTGGGTGAAATCGTTCTGAGGCCTCCCTGGGTGTCAGCATGGCGGTGGTGCACTCTAGATTCAACAGGAAAAAGTGCAATGACATGAAAATGTCCCGTAAAGTGGACTGTCCTAAAAGTGTTTTCTGGGGCTTTCCGTAAGTCATCTAAGTTTTTTTTTAGCCTCACTTTTTTTCTATGCATAAAAGTCGGGATGTAATCTATCCCTTTGTAATTTGGCAGAACGCATTTGGGAATTGCGCAAGCCCATTCAGGATGAAATCCATGACGGGCTTTGAGCTCCTCGGAGATCTCCATGTAAATGCAATGATCTTATGATTTTGCTGCAGGCACCACACCATGTGTCCAGCATCACCGTTCTTACTGCACGCTGTGGAGACTTGTACGGCATTTATAATGGCCTGTTGAAGTGAGCGTGCAGTTGACATCCTTCAAGTACTAGCTTAAGTCCTGCCTCACAGAGACTTAGAGGGTCATGAACAGTTTTATTCACACTTCTTTATATTTCCAGCTTCACAGTAAAGTGCTCCTTGCCCTGAGGTTGACCTTTAACTTCAAAGCTAAGATCATTATGTAACTCAAAACAGCTAAACTGATATTGCAATGAATAGAAATAAAACAGTCTTCAATTACCCTGGGAAGATTTAGAAACAACCTTACAACCTTAGTTAAGATATATATCTTAAGACACACACACACACACACACACACACACACACACACACACACAGGCACACACACAGAGTGCATATATTTGGGAATGTATTTAACAATATAAAATTGCTATACATATGCTAGTTACTACCTAGAGAAAAAATTGTGGGGAAGCAAGACTGTAACATAGAGACTAGATACAGAAATTGGTTATGAGGTGATGTTCTAAATAAAGGGAAGGTAAAATAAATCTATCAATATGATTAACTCCTCATGAGCTGTTAGGGTACTTCTTTGCAACCCTATAGTGCTTATGGGAGATGTAGACATGATTTTGATGGATTCCCTGCATTGACTATAACATTGGATGCTCATCTAGGCACTGGATATTCCCAAAAAACAAAACATTTTAGATCAGTCATACCAACTCAGATAACTACTGAATTGGAAAATGTAAAAAAAAATCTGGTTGCATAGAATTTCCTAGTGACTAAATCAGAATTGGACAGTGTGAGTGTTTACCAGCCATTATCTTCACTAAATAACAAATAGTTACTGAGTGTTGACTAATTGCCAATACTCTCCCAGGGCTAAAGGTTCAGTGGCTGCAAAGCAGACCCTGAGATCACAGGGCTTAAATTCTTTCTTATCCATGTTAATCTGGGCTAATTAAAGCATGGCAAAATGTTAAGTACTAGAAGGTAAATCACACAGAGTGATAAGATTACTCATACTGCATTATTGATACTATTGTTCTTTTTACATAATAGAACAGAATCAACAAGGTACTTTCTATATTATTCTATATAATAATCATGTAAGAACAAGAATATATCACATCCACTCAACTCCAGCATGGCAAACTCAAAGCAATTTGTAGCAGGGTCTTCTCACGTGCTGAGGAAATAGATCTGAATACTCAGGAGAAGTAGTAAGGGTGACAGCATCATAGTACAATGATGGCATTTATTGAACAATGCTTGTCCAATTCAAGGTCAACAGGAACTATGTCTTTAGTGATTCTTTCCCCTTTCTTCTTCCTGTGAAAATACAAAACTTGTATTACTGTCCTAAAATGTCACAAAACAAATAGAAAATAAATTCAAATATTTGATCTAATGCTAGTCTTCTCTGAGTTTAATAACTTTTAGATTTAAAACGATCTTCTTTCTTAGTTGACTGACTTAGTTTCAAGATCATTAGCCCAGTTAAGAGCAGAGAGAATTACTAGAAACCCAGAAAGCTCATGTTTGCTCCCAAATATTAACTGTCATTGACTTTGCATGGTGCTACCTGTCTACCATTCTAACTAGCTACAGATGAACCCATCACTATTGGTGCATTGGATTAAATGGGTTAATGGCTACACACACACACACACACACACACACATTACTAGAAAGAGAAAAAAGATAAAGGTAAAATCACACAAATACAATTTTTTAACGTGCTTTTATTGGTGCATTGGAGTCTTACATTGCAATGAATATCTATTTGATGTTAACATACATGCACACAGCTCTTAGTGCCCCCCCCGCCTCCCCCCACCCGTATGAAGTACTAAGAATGATGTTGGTATATTTTCACATGTACATATTATTTATGATAGTAACGAGATCAGTCAATTACAAAAAAAGAAGGGACATATGTTTTCATTAATATGCACAACCTAAGGAGTAGTAGGGTCACACAAGGGATTCTGGTTGATAATGGAGAACCCTCAGC